>JAUMJL010001635.1:0-31148 GCA_033558185.1 Dromococcyx pavoninus
CTAAAGCCACCGGTCCCCTTCCCTTCCCCAGGCTGGTGAACACCAGCATAGCATATTCCAGGTAAGCACTAACGAGGGGTTGAACTGCCCAGCTTTTCCCAACAGGATGGAGATGGGACTCACCCTGGGTCCCACCCCCCCCACCAAATTGCTCAGCACGAAGTGTTCCCCCTCCCCAGCCAAGGGAACCTGGGTGTCCCCCCAAGGTCAGCCTGACCCCATCCCTGGGATCTCATCCCCAGGTCCTGCAGCCACCAAGGAGCGTCTCAAGTCATCCCTGCTGACGTGACAGCTCCGGGGTCTCCCCGCGGAGGGGCTGGCTGAAATGCCAGTGCCAGGGAAATCTGGGGGGGCAGGACCCACTGACCTTCCCCAGCATCGCCCCCTCTCTGACCCCAGCCTGGATCTCCCCCAGACAGCTCCTCCCTGGCTGTGCCACCTCCAGAAGTCAGTTGCCACATCTCGTATCCACCTCCGCCATTAATAATATTGAGGGAATAATTAAGCACTAATGAAGGAGGATTGATTCACCATTCCCGCTTGCTCCCAGCCAGAGCCAGCCTCAAATACAGTTTTCCCTCCCCAGTTTGGTGTCTCCTCTCCATCAGCCGTGTCACGGTGGTGGGGTCCCCATGGGCACGTCACCCAGCGAGGGCAGCTCTTCTGCTCTTCACCGCGTTCCTTTTGGAGGCAAAGGTGACACATATGGGGTTTTGTGTTAAATCCATCTTGGAATCACCCTCTTCTTGGGAACCCCCACCTAAAGGCCCTCTCCCGCCCCGTTCTGGGACACTCACCCTGGGGACACCTCCACCCTGGGATCACCTTCCTGAGGACCCCCCCCCCACACTATGGATTGTACCCATCCTGGAACACCCAGCTTAAGGATCTCTCCACTTTGGAATCGCCTCCTTCCTGGGAACTTCCACATCTTGCAGACCCCCCCCCGCCCCATCCTGGGACCATCCCTCACCTTACAGCCCCTCCCCAGTCTGGGAAGCCCCACCACCCCATCACCCCCCTCCCACCGCCTCTTGCGCGACGCTCCCTGCCGGGGCCCCGCGCTATTTGCGTGGCCACGCCCCTCGCGGGAGCCGCCCCTTATATGGCACATGGCCCCACCTCGTTTATTATATGACCACGCCCTTCCAGGAGGCTCCGCCCCTCCCACCCATTCGCAGTCCTGCAGCGCCCCCTGCTGGCGGAGCGGGGAAGCGCGCGGGGCCCCGGAATTGCTCCGCCCCTCCCGGTCCAGGGCACACCTGGGACCCTCCCTGTGCCTTGACCGATGGCCCGGCCCCCGCGGCGGCAGCCGGTTTTGTTTCGGGGCCGGAGGAGGAAGGGGAGAGAAAGGGAAAGAGGAGGGGACAATGGCCCCGGGGGGTGGGGACACGGTTGGGTGACCGGGGGAGGGAGCCTCTCCTCGCCTGTCGCGGTGATGGATGGGGCGGCCGCCCCGACGGGGGGGCTGGGGACCCCCCCGTCCCCCTGGGGTTCTGCCTTCAGGGACCCCCTCTTCAAGGCTATTGGGGCTCAGCCACCCCGTGAGCCTCTGTTCCCCCCAATCCCTGGCTGAGCGTCCCCCCATGAACCCCTTCTCCAGCCCAAATCGCTCCCCAAACTCCAAGGGATTCCCCTTTCCACTGCCTCCACTCTTCCCTTCTCCGTGTTTTTGCTTTCCGCCTCCAGGGAGGAGCCTCCAGGACCCCCGCGCTGGGGGACCCCACATCCCCTCCCCCTCCAGGAAGGGATTGGGATAAATAGATGGAGAAAGGGATGGAGGGATGCAGGAAAGGACATGGGGATAGATGGAGGGAGAGTCAGAGGGATGCCAGGGATAGAAGGAAGGATATGGGAATAAATGGATGAAAGGGAGGGAAAGACGGATGCAGGAAAAGGACACAGGGATAGACTGAGAGATGGAGGGAAGGACAGAGGGATGCAGGGAGGGGTGGAGGGAGGGAGGGATGCGGGGAAGGATGCAGGGATGGATGCAGGAACAGAGGGAAAGACAGAGGAGCAGAGGGATGGAAGAAAGGTTACAGGGACGGATGAAGGGATGAAAGGATAAAGGGATGGAAAGAGGAGCAGAGGGATGCAGGAAAGGATGCAGGGATGGATGGAGGGGTAGGGGGATGAAGGGATGAAGTGATACAGGAAAGGATGCAGGGACAGAGGGATGGATGGAAGGATAGAGGGGTGGAGAGAGGGATGCAGGAAGGGAGACAGGGATAGAGGAACAGAGAGATGAAGGGAGGGATGGAGGAAAGGATGGAAGGACAGAGGGATGGAGAGGGGGATGCACAGGACAGGCAAGGGCCCCGCATGGCCCAGAACAGCCGTGGGGTGGTTGGGGCCAGCGCGGGGGGTGCGGGGGGTCCGTGCTCCAGCCCCCCCCAGATGGTGCAGCCGCCCCCGAGCCGGCTCTGCCGCTCCCGGCAGTTAATTGAGTGCAATGGCTGTCAGCGAGGTAATTAAGGGGGAGCGGGAGGCCTCGAACAGATGGAAGGGCCCCTAATTGGTAATTAAATTCCTCCCTGGCAGGTGAGACCGAGCAGCAGCCGCTCCTCCCCCATCCCCCGCCCCCCAGTTGTGAAAAGGGGGGGGGGGGGACAGGCACAGCCCTGACATTGTCACAGCGAGGAGGGGGGTGACACCACCATGGGGGTCCCCCCCCAGCCCCACTCCATCCCTTTGTCTGCTGGCTTCTGGAGCAAATCCAGCCCCGAGACCCCCAGGACCATGTTCCCCCCTTCCAGAGCCCCCACAAGGGACCTCAGCATTTTGGGGGGCTCCTTGCCCAGGATCATAAGTCCCCTCCAGTCCCACGTCCCCCTGGTCCAGGTCCCCAAGGCCAGGCTGTCTCTACGTGACCCTCACCCACGGCACCACCGTGGGGCAGGATGCCCCCCCCAGCCGGATTCTATGGGGCCAGGATCCCTCCCCTGACAGATTCTATGGGGCCAGAATCCCTGAAAACCGTATTCTATGGGACCAGGACCCACCCCAGTTGGATCCCATTGACCAGGAGACCCCTGCCCCATGGGACAGGATTCCCTGAGACCCACAGCTGGATCTCATGGGTCCAGGATGCCCCACAACCAGATCCCATGGGGCCAGGACGCGCCCTGTCCCCTGGTGTGCCCCCCAGCCAGATCCCATGGGATCAGGATCTCCACAGCCGGATCCCATGGATCGACCCACACCAGCACCAACCAATCAGCACCCGCACTGCACCAGGGGGCGGGGCAACAGAGACACAGCGACCGATGACCCCTATGGGGGGCGTGGCCAAACCACTGACGTCACCGGGTGTGGCAGCCCCCGCCCAGGAGATGCTTGGCCACAACTCAGCGTGTCCCAGTACACCCCAGTTTGGGCGAAGGGGCCGCTGGGAAGGGACTGTGTGTGATTAATGGGGGCCATCGCTCACTGTCCGGGGGGACCCCCCCGCGGGGCGGCGATAACGAGCGGCAGGAATAATGAGCAGTGTCACTCCACTTTTCATCCTGATGGGAAGTCATTACGGGCGGCACCGGCGGCGACAACCGGCCATGAATCAACCGCTCTGCTATGAAATTAAAATCGAAATCGCCCACCCACCCCCCCCACCTCCCAGCACCTCCAGCACAGCCCCCACCCCACCCCCATCCCCGCCACGGCCACCCCAAGGACGGGGCTCCCTGGGGTCACCCCACGACCCAAAGCAGGGGATTTTAGGGGCTCCCTCTTCCCCCCAAAGTCTATAAGCGTGGGTGGGAGGATGGCTTTGGGTTTATTCAGCCACGTCCCTCAGTGAGACCATGGCCACGTTAGAAACCCCAGGGCTGGGAGCTGGGGGGCAGGAGCCCACCCTGCCCCTCTCTTTTGGTGCCCCGCACAGGGGGGGGGTCACTGGGAGACCCCAAACCACTCTGCTATGAAATTAAAATAGAATCACCCACCCCCCTGCTCGCAGCCCCCATCACATCCCTCACCTCCATGATTGCCACCTCAAGGAGGGGGTCCCTGCATACCTGGGGTCACCCCGTGCCCCAAAGTGGGGGATTTAGGGGTTCTTCTCCCCCTCCAAAGTCCAGACTGATGGGTGGGAGCAGCCTCTGCTTTATTCAACATCACCATCCCCGCAGCGAGGCCACGGACACATCAGCAGCACCCCAGGGCTGAGATCTGGCAGGGAGGGGTTCTGGGGGGGTCGGAACCCACCCTGCCGCTCTCCGTGGACGTCCATCCCGGGGTGGGGCTCACAGGGAGACCCCCATCAGGTTCACTGGGCGCCCGTGGTAGCGCTTGGAGACGTCGGCCTCGATCTGCAAGACAAGAGCCCCGGGATCAGGGGGTGCGGGGCAGTGGGGAGGGAGGGGGCTCCGCAGGGTCCACCTCCGCCTCCTCACCAGCTTCTGGAGCTCCTTGGTCTTCTCCAGCAGGCGATCGAGCTTGGGTTCCAGGGTCCTCTGCTCCTCCAGGGCCTCCAGGTGCTTCTGCCTCATCACCTCCTTCTTGGCCAGCAGCAGCTCCGCCTGCTTCAGCTTCCGCCGCAGCAGCTCGCTCACGCGGTCCACGTACCTGTTGGGGGAGGTGAAGACAAGACCCCCCCACCCCGTTACCACCATCACCCCACCATCTCCTGCCCCACAGTCCCCCCTCTGACCCCACGGTGAGGACCTGGGGGAGGCGAGGATCATGAAGAGGTGCTGGAGGCTGCGGGCGCAGAGCTGGCCCAGCAGCGCGCGGGCGCTGGCCAGGAGGGAGCCCACGCGGTCGCTGCTCTGGCCCTGCAGCACGGCCGGGGCCGACTGGAACTGGCTCACGGCCACCACGTCGGCCTCCTCCTCCATCTCCACCAGGCGCTGGGACAGGAACAGCTCCAGCTGTGGGGACAGGGAAAAGGGGACGCCCTGGTACTGCCATGTCCACTGCCAGAGCTGCCTCTTCCATTGTGGAATGCGTTTG
Source organism: Dromococcyx pavoninus (assembly GCA_033558185.1). NCBI lineage: Eukaryota > Metazoa > Chordata > Aves > Cuculiformes > Neomorphidae > Dromococcyx > Dromococcyx pavoninus. The sequence continues at coordinate 4,954 of JAUMJL010001635.1, forward strand.
GTTGGAAGTGACCTCAAAGCCCATCCAGTTCCATGGGCAGGGACACCTCCCACTGGATCAGGGGGCTCCAAGCCCCATCCAACCTGGCCTTGAACACCTCCAGGGATGGGGCAGCCACCACTGCTCTGGGCAACCTGTGCCAGGGCCTCCCCACCCTCACAGGGAAACATTTCTCCCTCAGATCTCATCTCAATCTCCCCTCTTTCAGTTGAAAACCCTTCTCCCTCATCCTATCCCTGCACTCCCTGATCAAGAGCTCCTCCCCAGCTTTCCTGGAGCCCCTTTCAGTCCCGTGAGGCTGCTCTAAGGTCTCCCCAGAGCCTTCCCTTCTCCAGGCTGGACAATCCCAGCTCTCTCAGAGTGTTCTCAGACAGGAGGTTCTCCAGTGCCTCTCACCTCCATCAGTTCATCAATGAACTGGTTCCGGGTCTCGGTGTTTTCCAGGATCGTCAGGGCATCGGAGCCAGAGGCCACCCCCTCGGGCACTGGGGGTCGAGCAGAGGGGGTCAGCAGGGCAGGGAAGCAGCAGGAAAGGGATCTCCATGGCTCAGAGAGCCTGCTTGTGCCCCCCATTCTACCCCATCCCGCGCAGGGTGCTCAGTATCCCCCCATGGTGCCGTTTAGGGTGCAGAGCTTGGGCGCTCGGGGTCCCTGTGGGCAACGGGGGGGGAAAGGTGGGGGGATGGGGGGCAAAAGGCTGGAAAAGGTGGGGGCGGGAAGGCTGGAAAAGTGGGGGGGAAGGCAGGGAAGGGTGGGGGGGTCCTTGGCAGCCACTGGGACTCCCCCAGGTCCCTTGGGGGTCCCTCGGCAGCGGTGCTCACCCTCAGCCCCAGCCTCCAGCACTGTGATTTGCACCCCCTCGCTCTCCCCATCTCCCCAGTCGATGCCTCCATCCTGCTGAGAAGGAAAGGGCACCCTGTGAGATTGAGGGGGAGGCCCAGGACACCCCCAGAGCCCCCCTAGGACCCACACAGCACCTGGGGCTGGGGCTCCCCCGTGATCCCCAGCTCGATGCCCTCGTCGCGGGCTCCCCCGCTCGGCTCCAGCATGAAGTCCCCCCAGTCGATCTGTGGGGGAGAAGGATGAGACCCCCCCTCAGCCTTGGCACAGCTTCACCCTCCCCGACACCTCCCCCCCAGCTCCAGGCAGGACCCACCGTGTCCTCCTTGGGTGGCTCTGGTGGGGGCGCCGCCTCCTCCTCCACCTGCGGCCGCTCCAGGTGCAGGGGCTGCAGCCCCGTCCTCCACTCGAACACTGAGGTGTTGCCCCTCCTCCCCACGTGCTGCAGCAGGGGCACCACCTCCTCCGAGGAGCTGGGGACCACCACGGGGACATCAGTGCCAGGGACGGCATGGGGACCCCCAGCCTCACCAGGGTCCCTCTGGGAGAGCCCTCAACATCTCCAGCCCCATCAGGGTCCCTCTGGGAGACCCTCCCAGCACCCCCGACCCCACTGAGGTCCCCTCCGGGAGACCCCCAACCCCACCAGGGTCCCTCTGGGTGAACCCCCATCATCTCCAACCCCACCAGGGTCCCTCTGGGTGAACCCCAACCCCACCAGGGTCCCTCTGGGAGATTCCCCCAGCCCAGGCACAGCTGGGAACCCTCTGCCAGCCCAACGTGGGGAAGGCTTCGGGGTGGATCCACCTCTGGCAGACGAACTCCACACAGGCCTTGTAGAGCTCGATGGCCTCGGCGAGCGCGCCGGCTCCTGCCGCGATCTCAGAGAGCTGCGACGGGAGGTCCTTGACCAAGGCCAGCAGCTCCTGGCGCACGTTGTCACCCTGGTGGACGTGGCAGGGTGAGGAGATGGGGAGCAAAGCACCACCAGGGTTGCTTCACCCCCACACTGCAGGGGGCTGATAGCGGGCAGGAAGGGGATGGGGGCGGCTGCGGGGTCAACCAGTGCTCCCAGTTCCTCCCACAGATGAAGTGGCCATAGGGGACATCCTCTGGGACACGTGAGCCCTGCTTGAGCCCAAATCAAGAATCATACAATCACTAAAGTTGGAAAGGAGCTTTAAGATCATTAAAGGTCCTTAACCTTAACTCTAACCCACCACTGCCAACTCCACCATTAAACCATCTCCCTGAGCACCAAATCCACCTGGCTTTTAAACCCCTCCAGGGATGAAGACTCCATCACCTCCCTGGACAGCCTCTGCCAGAGCCTGAGAACCCTTTTCAGTGAGATTTTCCCCAACATCCAACCCAAACCTCCCCTGGCACAACTTGAGGCCATTCCCTCTCATCCCATCACTTGTTTCTTGGGAGAAGAGCCCAGCATCCACCTCACCACAATCTCCTTTCCAGGAGCTGCAGAGAGCAATGGGGTCTCCTCTTAGCCTCCTTTTCTCCAGAACAAACAACCCCAGGTCCCTCCGCTGCTTCTCAAAAGGTTTGTCCTCTAAACCCTTCTCTGGTGCTCTCCAGCCCCTCAATGTTCTTTCTTGGAGCGAGGAGCCCAAACCTGAACCCAGGATTTGAGATGTGGCGGGGACGATGCCTTCCCTGCTCCTGGTGGCCACCCTGGGGAGGGAGGGAGGTGGCACAGGAGGCCCATGGGGACTCACGGTGATGCCGTACTGCTTGCAGGAGGTGAAGAAGCTCTCCCTCAGCTCGGCAGCTCCCAGCTGACATTCCTCCTCGCGCCGGGAGAGGTCCTGCTGGGCCTGCAGGCACCGGCTGAGCTGCTTTCGAAGGGATGGGATCTCGTAGCTGATGCTGCGAACCAGGAGGCTGGCGAGCTCTGCTGCAGGGTGGAAAGTGGGTGCTGAGAGGCCAAACCAATCCCTTCTGAAACTCTCAGCAACCCTGGCTGTGGTGCCCGGAACCATCTCGGTTCCCTCACCCTTAGGGTATCCATTAATCCTTCCCCCTTTTGCCTCTTCATCCCAGTCTGGAGAGCAAAACCCATCCCTCCGAGGCACCTCCTGAGCCTGCCCAGAGGTTCCTTACCCAGGTAGGTGTTCTCCTTCTCGTAGAGGGAGACGATCTCCTGCCAGTCCTGGGGAGGGGGAGGTGGAGGCAGAGGGTGGAGGAGGCACTGGGCGCACTGGCCGCCCCCAGGGCCGCGCTCACCTTCATGCGCTGCGACGAGTAACGGCCAAAGAGGTTCTTGGTGGAAGCCTCAGTGCCCTTGAGGATCTCCACAATCCTCAGGCAGTGGAAGTAGTGCAGGTCTGTGGTGGAGGGAGGGAGAGCATCACCAGGTGCCAGGTGCCACCTTCCCCCAGCTCAACATCATGGAATGGTCTGGGTTGGAAGGGAACTCAAAGCCCATCCAGGGACACTTCCCACTGGACGACGGGGCTCCAAGCCCCATCCAACCTGGCTCTGAACACCTCCAGGGATGGGGCAGCCACCACTGCTCTGGGCAACCTGGGCCACGGCCTCCCCACCCTCAGAGGAAAATATTTCTCCCTAAGATCTCATCTCAACCTCCCCTCTTTCAGCTTAAAAATGCTCCCCTCATCCTATCCCTGCAATCCGTGCCACTGACTCCCCGATTCCTTGGCCAGGGGGGAGTTTGCCATAACCAGACCCTCAAGATTGGGTTTCTGGTGCAATGCCCACCCTGGTGCCTGTGTCCCAGCCCTCCAGGATCCCCCAATTCCAAGCTGCACTCACAGGACCCTGCCAGCAGCTCCTTGATCTCCTCGTTCTCTGGCATGTCCTGGATGGCCGCGTCAATCTTCTGGCGGATGGTGAGGACCTGGCTCTGCCATTTCAGGTTGCAGTGTCTCCTGTCCACCAGCCAGTCTGGGAGAGGGCAGGGAAATGGGGGGGGCAGCAGGAAGAGGGATCTGGGGAGGGGGTCCCTGCTTCATACCTGCAGTGCCAGGTGGCAACATAGAGCAGAGGCCCTGGCAGGCTGGTTCCCCAGGCCACGGGCATAGCGGGGTGACAGACCCTCCCGGGGAAGAAGGACACGAGGGACTGACTGGTGCCAACCCCCCTCCCCAAGCCCCTGCCCACCCTGGAGGGGTCCCGCAGGGGTGCCGTACCCAGGAGTTTGCTGGTCTGGATGTCGATGGGCACATTCTGGTAGTCCTGGGGAGAGACCTGTGGGGAGGCGAGGGGGGGTGGGACGCGGTGGAGCCGGACACACTCCGTACCCCAGCCTGGACCCTTCCTTGCTCCCCCCACCAGGGCTTGACCCCCCTCCCTGTCCCCTCCCCTCCGGGCCCTGTCCCAGTCCCTGCTCCCTCCGGCCTGGGATCCTTCCCCTCGTCCCCTGTTCCTTGTCCCAGCTCCTCCAGCCCGAGCCCTGTCCATGCTCCCTCGGTCCCTGTTCCCGGTGCCCCCGGCCCCTCACCTGCATGCCGCCTGCCACCACTTCACTTCCGCCTTCTTCCGCCCCGCCCTCGCTCCAGCCAATCCCCGCGTGCGGCTGCAGCCGCTCGACCAATCAGAGCGCGCTCATCCCGTCAAGCCCCGCTCCTGCCGTCGGTCAGCAGGGCGGGGCAAAAGCGCCAGCACCACGCGCCCGCGTCGCGATTGGCCGAGAGAAGGCGGGGGCGCGGGCGCCTCCAGCCAATGGGAGCTCGAAGAGGGGATGATGGACACAGCGCGGGGCGGGGCCCGTGGGGACCTGGAGCCCTCCTGGGGCCCTGGGGAGCCCCAGGTAGATACATGATCATTCAGGGACCCCGAGTTACACCTCAGGGTATCCCAGATCCCTCGGGATCCTCAGACACCCTTGAAGAGATCCCGCCCCTATGTGGATCCCACATTCCCCTGGGATCCCCAGTTGCCTCCAAAAGGGATCCCAGATCCATCAGGAATCCCTGGGATGGCCCCCAAGCAGATCCCAGATCCTGTGGGGATCCTCAGTTGCCCCCAAAGGGGATCCCAGACCCCTTAGAGATCCCCATCTGCCCACAGAGCAGATCCTAGATCCCTCAGAGATACTGAGTTGCCCCCATCGGAGATCCCAGATCCCCTGGGACCACTGTGTGCCTGCACCCTGGAGCCACCATCACTCCGGGGGAGTTCACAGGAGCCCCCAAGCCCTGCACCAGCGCAATCCCATGGGCTGTGTCCCCGTGTCATGGCGAGATGGCCGCTCTCCTCCATCCCTGATGGCATCATGGCATCCCCGGGGCTGCCGATGGCACCTGGGGACAGAGGGAGCCTGAGGGAAAGCAGAAGGCAGGAACCGGTCTGGCAGCTTGGCCACACGGCCACTGGTTTCGGTTAATCCCACTGGTTTCAGTTAATCCCACTGAAAGCCAAAGCCAGGCTCCCACCGGCCGCCCTTAACTCCTGGCTGTCCCCAGCACGTGCCATGGGCCACCCTGGCAGCCACCGGTGACCTGTGCTTCAGGTCAGTGGAGTGGCAACACAGCCTGGTGTCACCATGGGCCAGCACTTGGAGCCACCACGAGCCAGCCCTTGGAGCCACTGCGGGCCAGCAGCTGGAGGTGCCACAGGCCAGGAACCTGAGTAGCCACAGGGCCAGGAACTGGAGGTGCCACGGGCCAGCAGCCACCGGCCAGCTCGGGATCCCCCGTCATGAATATTCAGGCGAGCCCTGGCCCGGCCCCGTTGTTTGCTCAGGCAGGAGGGGTTTGCTCCAGGTTCACCTTGACGGGCGCAGCAGGGGCGGCGGCAGGTAGAGACACCTGCCCACGCACCCCACACCCGGGCACCCCCGGGGACCACCGGGACCCCCCCAGCACAGGCGTGGGAGGCGCAGGTACGGGGTCTGGCGATGGGAGGGGGACGTGGGACCCTCGCTGCCAGCCACGATCACGGCGCGGCCACCGATGGGTCCCACCTGGCTGTGGCATGAAGAGGGGGGGCAGCGGTGTGGGGGTGACACAGCAAACCAGTCGGGGGGGCCACCAACTCTCTTTCCTCTTGTGGTGATCCCAGTCTCAATGTCCTTGTCCCTCTGTCCCAGCACTCGAAAGCGATGCCAGAGGTTCCATCTGGAACTGGGCAGGGGGTCTGGTCGTGGCTGGGCACCTGTGTTGGCTCCGGGATGGGGCACTGGGAATCCCCTCCGTGCCCGTTGACAGGGAAGTGTTTGGCTCTGCAGCCGCTTTCCCGTCCCTGCCCTGGAGCCATGCTTGGCACCGCAGCCCTTCCTAGGTTACTGGAGCCTTCCCAGTATCAGCCAGGACCCCACCAACGCTGGGCAAGAGGAGAATACCCCCATCCCGGGGTGCAGCAGGCAGTGACACCCACCCCACCCCCCCCCCGCACCTCCCCAGTTCCCACCTGCTTCCCAGTTCCTGTTCCTGTTTGCTCTCTGGGCTCCCTGCTCTGCTCCCGGCAGTGCCGGTGGTCTTTCCCATGGGATTGGCAATGCCCAGGTCACTGAGCATCCCCTCCTGGCACCTCGGGGCAGGGGGTTTCCTCCTGCCCTGGGCAGATGGACCCCCCCCCAAGCACTTGGCACGAGCATCCCAGTAGAGATGGTGGGAAAGTGCCAGAGCCGCCTTTGGCAAACAGAGCTCTGCTAAATCCGCACCCTGTGTCCCTTGTCCATCCCCATCACCTCTGGGATGGCAGGGTTGGGAGGGGGGTATCAAGGGACTCCTTCCAAGAGGGAATACGATCCTCCCCACTTCCATTCCAGGGCTGGTGGCGATGGCTGACAACCACGGCTGGTGGAAGCTGACGTTCCTGCGGAAGCGCCGCTCGGTGCCCGCGGTGCTGTACGAGAGCCCCGACGGCCACGCGGCCACCCCCAGCGGAGAGAGCCAGGAGGGAGCAGGCGAGGACGGACCACCCGGCTTCGCCGCCCGCCTGGAGAAGATTGTGGACAAGAGCACCAAAGGCAAACACGTCAAGGTCTCCAACTCGGGGCGCTTCAAGGAGAAGAAGAAAGTGCGGGCGACGCTGGCCGAGAACCCCAACCTCTGCGCTGCTGGCGAGCGGGAGGAGAAATGACCCCGGCATTGCCCACCGGGTGTTCAGGCTGCCTTGGATCCACCCCTTCTTGGGACACGGGACAGTGGGCTTTGGAAGGAGAAAGGACTCAGATTGGAGTTCATTTCAGGGAGAAGCAGGACCCTGTTTAATTGCAGCCCCCCCAGGGGCAGAGGGAAACTCGGGGGGCAAAGGGGGGCGCATCCCATCCCCCTGAGGCTGACGGGTTCATCCTGGGATGAGGATGTTCAGCCCAGCTTGGTCGCTGATCACTGGATCCCATCGTTCACCCAGCTCTGCCCAGACCCTAATACTGATTCCCTCGAGACCAGAGGACCCCCTGCTCATCTCCCAAGCCCAAGGGCCTGCGTGGCCACAGGCAGAGCCACCAACGCTGTGTCCTTGTTGGCAGTCACCTCCAAACCAGGGAGAAAACGACTCCATGGGCAAAGTCCCCTCAGGAGCTGCTTCCATGTGGGCCATGGAGGGCTCTGGACTTCCCAGGAGAAGCAGAATTCCTCCTGGCATCAGGGATCCTGGAAGGGGAGAGCTGATCAGGGAGTGCGGTGCTGGTGTCAACCCTGGCGGCAGCGACTGCGGCCAATCTCCGAGCCCTGGAGTTTGCTGGAGTTGTTGGAAGCTGAACCTTCAGCCAGCTGATAATTAACTGTTGTTAATAAACCAGGTCTGGAAGCAAAGGCAGCGCAGGAGCGCAGGGTCCCTTCAGGGATTCCCATGGGGAGTGATGCCCACTGCCAGCGCAGGGAATCGTGGACCCCGAGGAGTTGGGGGACACGCAGGGGTGGCCGTCACTGGTGCTGCCAGCCCGGGTGCCCTCGCTGTGGTGGCGCAGGGTGCGGCCGTGCCCGCACTCGATAGGAGCAGCCACTTCCCTGCTAATAAAAAAGCCGGATGGTGCCAAGCGCCGGAGTCCAACCCCGGCACAAACCCAGCGCCAGGGCCCCCGCGGCCCCCGCCCTCCGCTCTGTTTGCTCTGTGCAGCCTGCTCTTTGTCCCGGGCTGGCAACTGGGAAGGGAGGGAGTGGGGAGGAGGAGAGGCAGTGCCCATCAGCTCCCTGACGCCCATCGTGGTGGTATCTGGGCCAGGAGAGACCTCGACACAAACCCAGCGCCCATCATCTCATCGATACCCATCGTGGTGGTATCTGGGCTCCCGCCACGCTCTTGCTGGGATGAGTGGGAGACACGGCGGTGCTGCCACCCCCAAACCCGTGTTGGGACACCAAGCTGTCACCTTGTGCCGTCCTCTCGAGGCGATGCCATCCCCCTCCCATCCCACCATGGTGACTCTCCCAGAGGGATGAGCAAGCCAGGAGGGACCAAAGCCACCAGGTGAGCCTGGTGAACCTGTGACAGCAGCACAGGGCATGGGACACCCCCAAACCCCCCCTGCTCCATCCCAGGGCTGAACTCCCCACCATCCCCTCCCACAATTGCAGGGCAGGGCTGGGAGCCCACCGGGGACCCCCCTATCTGCACCGATCCTGCCGGGAGCAAACACGGAGCCACGGAGAGCGAAGGTTTCACCAGGAAGAAGCTGAGGAGCTCGAGGGCTGCCAACAGCCTCTTGCCAAGTGCCCGGGGCTGGGATCCCCCTGGCTGCAGCTCAACCTCACACAGGTAAACATTAACCCAAACCCACTTACGGCTCCGTGCCCATCGGGCTTTATTTTATCCGAGCTCGGAGAGACAGGTTGCGGGGTGGGGGTGGGGGGGCAAGGAGGGTGGGGTTGAGGGTTGGGGGTCCCGGGGGAGTCGGGGTGCCTGGTGGTGGCGGGGGGGGTGGTCGCTGTGGCCTTTCTTGGTCCCTCCACAATCATTAACAACATTAATTAACCACCAGCACCAGGAGTCGTTGCTCCCCACCTGCCCTGGAGGGGCCGGGGGGGGGTGGGGGTGGGATGTGGATGCTCACCGGGACCCACGTGCGGCTCTCACCTTCCCCAGGGAGAGGCGAAGGGAGTCGAGGGGGGTCCCAACCCCAGCATCCCCCACCCCAGAGCTTAGCACACGCGACTCCCGGAGCGGCGCAGAGGGGGAACAGCCCCAGGTCTGGCACAGGTGAGGGTCCTGATGGGGTGAACGCATCCCGAGATCCCGGCGGGCTCATGGAGCGAGGCGCTCGAAGACCCACGCGCCCTCTCCGCGGTGCGTCAGGGCTCCCAGGGGTGCCGAGCTGTCCCGCAGCCGTCGGAAGACGATGCGGTCGTGCAGGCGGTTCGTTTGGCCCTGCCAGAACTCCATGACCTCTGGCTCCAGGACGTAGCCCCCCCTGGCATGGAAAGACAGGGATTTAGCAGGGGGGTGGTTCCTGATACCGAAAATGCCAGTAAATAAACTCTCTTAGACTTGTTTTGGAGTTTTAGAAAGCAGCATCGTTTATTCCAGCGCTGAGCATCATTTATTCCATCAGTCATGAGCAACAAGACAAGAGCTGGTCACAGAATATAAATCCCCCTGATGTGCACGTGGATAAATTCTCCCTCCATATTCTACTACCCCCACCTGGAGCCCTGTGTCCAGTTCTGGGATTCCCAAGATAAGAAGGAGATGGAACTGTTGGAGTGGGTCCAGAGGAGGCCACGGAGATGATCTGAGGGTTGGAGCACCTTTGCTATGGAAGAGTTGGGGTTGTTCAGCCTGGAGAAGAGAAAGCTCTGGGCAGAGCTTAGAGCAGCCTCCCAGTGCTGAAAGGGGCTCCAGGAAAGCTGGGGAGGGGCTTTTTCCAAGGGCCTGGAGTTATGGGACAAGGGGGAATAGCTTTAAATTGGAAGGGGGAAGATTTAGATTAGACATTAGGAAGGAATTCTTCATGATGAGGATGGGGAGGCCCTGGCCCAGGTTGCCCAGAGCAGTGGTGGCTGCCCCATCCCTGGAGGTGTTCAAGGCCAGGTTGGATGGGGCTTGGAGCCCCCAGATCCAGTGGGAGGTGTCCCTGCCCATGGGACCCACAAGGACCATCGAGTCCAACTCCTGTCCCTGCACAGGACAACCCCAATGTTCACACCGTGGGGCTGAGGGTGTTGGCCAAACACTTCTGGAATATTGTCAGGCTGTGACTGCTTCCCTGGGGAGCTGTTCCAGTGCTCCAACACCCTCTGGGTGAAGAGCCTTCTCCTGATGTCCAACCTAACCCTCCCCTGGTGCATCTTCCTGCCATTCCCTTGGGCCCAGAGAGAAGAGCTCAGCACCTGCTCCTGCTCCTGCTCCTCTTCCTCCTCCCCATGTGAGGAAGCAGCAAACACCTCTGAGGTCTCCTCAGCCTCCTCCTGTCCAGGCTGAGCAGACCCAATGCCTTCAACCTCTCTTCTCCACAGCCTTCAGCTTTGTGGCCTCCTCTGGACACTCTCCAGTAGCTCCATGTCCTTTTTATCCCATTATGCCCCAAACTGATCACAATACTCAAGGTGGGGCTGCACCAGTTGCAGAGCAGAGCGGGACAACCCCTCCCTCACCTGGTTGGTGATGCCCTCTGCTTGATGCTCCCCTCACCTAGGACACGGTTGCCCCTCTTGCCTGCCAGGGCTCTGCTTAACTGAAACTCGTTAGAAAACCAATTCTACAGAAAAACAACCCTAATTCAATCAAAATATTCCACTCTCTGCAATAAAACCCACCCCTTGCAGCAGTCCCAGTGCCGGGGAGCCCCCCCTGCCCGCCCGCAGCACCCCCCCTCTCACCAATAGGGGGGCTTCGGCACCGTCGCGTCCCGGTAGCGCTCCTCGAGCTCCGCTTTCTTCTGCCTCAGGTGCTGCGGGGGGAAGGAGGTGAAATTCGAGGGTGGGTGGGGAGCAGCCCCCGGCTGTCCCGGTGCCGCAGGCGCTCACCTGGCGGTCGGGGATAACGGAGCTTTGCGGGCTCAGCACAGCCCCGATCTGGCTGCCCTTGGGGCGGGACTGGAAGTACCGCTCCGACTCCTCCTCCGGCAGCCGCTTCACCGAGCCCTCAATCCGTACCTGCAACGGGGAACGGGGAACCGGGAATGGGGCACCGGGAATGGGGAACCGGCAACGGGGAAATGGGAACGGGCACCGGTAATGGGGAACCGGCAACGGACACAGGAAACGGGGAACCGGCAACAGACATCGGGAACGGGGAACCGGGAATGGGGAACCGGCAACAGGGAACCGGAAATGGGCACCGGGAATGGGGAGCTGGGAACGGGCACCAGGAATGGGGAACCGGCAACGGGCACCGGGAACGGGGAACCGGGAATGGGGAACGGGCAACAGGAATGGGCACCGGGAACGGGGAACTGGCAACGGACACCGGGAACAGGGAACCGGCAGTGGGCACCTGCAAAGGGGAATCGGGAACGGACACCAGCAACGGGGAACCGGCAATGGGCACCGGGAACGGGTGCCGAGGGGGCTGCGGCAGCTCCCGAGCGAGGAACATCCCCTGACTGTCCCCCCCCCCAAAACATGGGCACCCCCCAACCTGTCCCATCACTGGGGGTCGGGACCCATCCAGGCATGATTTCCATCCCGATATGAGCCCCAAAATCCCACCCTGGGGGGGGCACCGTGCCAAGGCCCTGACCACCCGTCCCCCACCTCCCCCCCCCTCACCTGCCGGTTCAGGGGCTCCCAGTAAAAGACAAGCGAAGCGAAGGGGTTGGAGTCCTGGAGAGGCCATGAGAGGGCAGAGCCTCAACCCGAGCCGGGGCTGGAAATGCCCCCCCGGGAACCCCCACCAGGGACCTCCCAACGCCCCCGAAAGCCGCCAGAGACACCCCAGTCCCCCCCCTAAAGTCCCCAGGAAGCCCCCCAACCCCTCCAGAGCCTTCAGGGACCCCCCCCAGCCCTCCAGGGACCACATCAGAGCCCCCTTAGGGACCCCCCAGGCCTCCCCCAAAGCCCACAGGGACCCCCCTCACCAGCTCCCTCCCCTTTCGGCTCTCCAGGTTGGTGAAGAAGCGGAACCCATCCTGCCCGAAGCCCTTGAGCAGAACCATCCGGGCCGAGGGCTTCGCGTCCCTGCGGCGGGAGAGGGGCAGGAGGTGACCGGGGAAGGGGGGGTTTCCTGCGTCCCCCCCACCCTCCCATCGTGTGTCACCTTTCCCCCCCAAGGCCTCACCTGGTGCAGGTGGCCAAGCACATGGCGTTCGCCTCCCCGATGGCCTCGCAGCCCACGGCCTCCTGGAACCAGGCTGCAAATTGCTGGATGGGGTCGAGAGAAGCCAAGTGCTGCTCCTCGAAAGCCTTTGGGGGGGTGGACACACGCAATGGAATTGGGGGGGCGGGACGGGGCACCCCAGCCTTTGGGGACACGGCTAGCACTGGGGGAGGGGGGAGTGACACCAGGCTCCAAGGGGTGAGCCCAGCCCTGAGGGTGCAGCGAGGAAGGGGGGAACCACGTTCCAGGGACCCCCCAGGACCCCCCCCCGAGCCCCCAGGAACCCTCCTCCCCCATACCAGGATTTGGGGGTACAGACAGCACGAACGGGGGGCAGCCACAGGGTGGGCACCCCTATTCCTGGGTCACTAACAACTCAGTGGGGTGTCCCCTGGGATTTAGAGAGCCTGGGGAGGGTGTCATCCCAAATTCAGGGGCACAACCAGTACAGTGGGGGGGATGTCATCCTGGGCCTTGGGGACATCCTGGGCGGGATCACCCCAGTTTCAGGCGCAAAGACAGCAATGGGGGGAGGGGGGTGTGTCACCCCAATTCCTGGTCACTACCAACGCGGGGAGGGGGGAAGGATGTCCCCTGGGCTTTGGGGACAGCATGGGGGTAGTCACCCCAGTTCCAGGGGCAAAGCCAGCAATGGGGGGGTGACCCCACTTCCAGGGTCACTCAGCACAGTGCGGGGGGATCACCCTTGGCCTTGGGGACATCCTGGGGGGGATGTCACCACAGCTCCAAGGTCACCGGGGAGGGGGGTGTGTGTGTGTCTCCCTGGGGACAGGTCCGGAGGGTCACCCCGTTCCCCAGGACACAACCCCGCGCCTCTCGTCCCCCAGAGCCCCCGTTGCCCCCGTCCCCACCTCTTCGTCCCCCCGGTAGCTCTTGCGCATCGCCCCCAGCTCCATCGCGGCCGCCGCAGCCCCCCCCCCGCACCCCCCCAGCCCCGCGTGGTCCCGCCCAGGGGAGGAGCGAATCAAGGCCACGCCCCATTTCCGACAACCAATAGGATGTGGCTGAGGGTCGTGGGGCGGGGGTTGAAGAACGGCAGCCAATCGGAGGAGTGGGCGGGGCGAGAGCCGGTAGTGCCGCCCGGGCGGGCACTGGGTACGTGGGGCGACCTTAAAGGTACCGCGGCCCCGGGGACGAGGTCGGGGAGACCCACGGTGGGGCAGGGACTTGGGGACACTGGGAGAACATGGGGAAGAAACGGAGAGGCATGGATTTGGGCATAGTGGGGGGATACAGGGGGCAGGAAGTTAGGGATGTTGGGGGGACACGGGGGGGTGAGGGGCTGGGGGTGATGCCGAGGGTGGAGGGGAGTGGAGTGGGGAGACACGGGGGCAAACGAGGAGTGAGGGGCTGGGGGGTCACAGGAAAGGGAAGGTGGGGACAGGATATGTGGGGCTGGGGGTTGCTATGGGGATGGTGACAAGGGACAGGGGCTGGGACATGGGTGGAGGGGGATTCAGGGACATTGAGGGGGGTAATTTGGGCACAAGTGACAGGGGCTGAGAGAAGGGGGTGATGAGGCCTGCACAGCAGCAGCTCCAACGCATCAAGGACAGTTTTCCTGTCCCTAAATCCATTCCCAGCCCTATTTGGGATCCCCCCATAAATAAACCTTTGTGCCCGAGGCCGCCAGCTCATCCTCCTCTTTGCTGTGGCGGCTCCAGCTCCGCTCACAGCTCGGGAGAGAAAGGACCTTTGGTGGCACACGTGCTGCTGGATTTACCTCTGGTGATTCAATTTATTTAGCAAGGAAAGCTCCCGGTTGATTCCAACCAATTACAGTTCATAAAGTTGAACAGATGCTTCCGGTAACGCAGGAACCAACCCTGGGCGGTTACAACTAAAAATAAAGTGGATTTGTTTAATTTAAAAGCTCAAAAATAACAAGCCATATGTATTTTTTTAAACACAAAAGCAATATAATCTATGATACAATGTACACTGTACACAGGGGAGGTGGCACATGGAGGGGAAAGGGGCCCGAATTCCAAAGGAAAACGCCACCACGTCACTTGGAAACGGAAAAATCATTGGAGAGAAAATAAAACCTGTTTGGTGTTGGCAAAGAAATGTTAAGAGGGGAGGAAAAGGGGGTGAAGGGATGGACAGTGTCTTAAAGAATTAAATAAAGATGACAAAGCACTCGTGAGCGGCACACAGGGAGCGTAAGGCAACGATCTCCATAGAAAAAAGGGACCTTCCAAAGGGAATAGAGATATTTATAGCTATTTATAGACTTTAAATACAAAGTAGGAATGTGCTGTGGAGCCTCTTCCGGCCCGGATGTCCCCTCTGTGTCCGGCTCCTGCGTGGCCGTTGAGACGTCGCTGTCGGGGGGCTCCAGGCTCACCCCGAGGCCCCTGGGGAAGGATCAAGCCCTCACACCCTTCGGAAAGGGCTGTTCCCGCGGGGGTCCCGGTGGCAGGAGGAGAGTCCCGAGGGCTCCTCATTGGGAACAGGCAGGGTCTGTCCCGCCACAAGTCCTACAAGTTCTTGGTGACCAGGTGGGTTTTGTAGTGCTTCGTCAGGTGGTCGCTGCGCATGAAGCGTTTCTGGCACTGTGCGCACTCGAAGCGCTTGTCACCTGCGGGGAGGGTGGAGACCTTCAGGGGGTGACACCTGGTGGCCTGGCAGCACCACCCCCACCTGCTTTGCCCCCACATTCCCCAAAAGCAGCCCTGGTTGGGACAGCAGCACCTCCCACGGCAGGAGGGACAACCTGTCCCCACCCTGTGACACCTCCGGCACCATCAGCACCTGCAGAGCCAACAGGCAGCAGAGACCCCCAAGCTTTCCAGGCTCTCCCAAGCTTTCCAGACTCCCCCTAAGTTCTCCAGATCCTTTCCAGGTTCTCCTGACACCTTCCAGGTTCTCCAGTCCATCCCCAAGCTCTCCAGACCCTTTCCAAGTTCTTCAGACCCTCCCCACCTTCTCTGATTGCTTCCCAGGCTCTCCAGACCCTTTCTAAGTTCTCCAGACCCTTTCCAAGTCCTTCAGACCCACACCAAGCTCTCCAGACCCCTTCCAAGTTCTCCAGACCCTTTCCAAGTTCTTCAGCGTCTATCCAGGCTCTCCAGTCCCTCCTCAGGTTCTTCAGACCCTTTCCAAGTTCTCCAGACTGTCCCCAGATTCTCCAGTCCCTCCCCAGGTCCTCTAGTCCAAGTTCTCCAGTCCCTTTCTAAGTTCTCCAGTCCCTTCCCAAGCTCTCCAGACCCTCCCCAGACCTGTGTGGGTGCGCGCGTGCCGCTGTAGCTCGTCGCTGCGCGTGAAGCGCTTCCCACAGAAGACCCAGTTGCAGACGAAAGGCCTCTCGCCCGTGTGCAAGCGCACGTGAGCGCGCAGCAGCGAGGTCTTCCGGAAGGTTCTCCCGCAATCTGGGATGTGGCAGATGTGCTTCTTCTTCCCTGGATCCCCCGGCCTGGCGAGGAAAATCAAAGAATCATGGCATGTGCTGAGTTGGAAGGGACCCACCAAGTCCACAGAGTCCAACTCCCGTCCCCACACAGGTTAACCCCAATGTTCACACCGTGGAGCTGAGGCTGTTGGCCAAAGGCTTCTGGAATATTGTCAGGCTGTGACTGCTTCCTGGGAAGCTGTTCCAGTGCTCCAACACCCTCTGGGGGAAGAACCTTCTCCTGTTGTTCAACCTAACCCTCCCCTGGTTCATTTTCCTGCCATTCCCTTAGGTCCAGAGAGAAGAGCTCAGCACCTGCTTCTCCTCCTCCTCCCTATGTGAGGAAGCAGCAAACACCTCTGAGGTCTCCTCAGCCTCCTCCTCTCCAGGTTGAGCAGACCCAGTGACTTCAGCTGCTCCTCACACGACTTCCCTTCTGAATCCTTCACTCTGTGCCCTCCTCTGGATGCTCTCCAGCACCTTTACATCCTTTTTATCCCGTGACACTCAAATTAACACCCAGTGTTCAAGGCGGGGTTGCCCCAGTGTGGAGCAGAGCAGGACAATCCCCTCCCTTGGCTGATGACGATGTGCTCGATGCCTCCCGGGACACGGTTGTCCTCTTGGCTACCCCACTGCTGCCTCACGGTCAACTGGCTGTTAGCCAGAAGCCCCCAGATCCCTTTCCCCAGGGCTGTTCTCAGGCCTCTCATCCCCAGCCTCGGAGAGGGGCGCTGGACCGCTCCGTGCTCACCTCTTCTCCCCATCCTTACAGTTGGGGCAGGTACAGGCCATCCGCCTCCTCTTCTCCCCGGGCTGCACCTCTCCAGACAGTGCCTGTTCCATCTGCAGCTGGATCTGTGTCGGGCTGAGGCCGCTGATGGTCAGGTTGTTTCCAGACACGTTCTGCACAGTCAACTGCTGCTGGCCTGGGGAGTGGGGAAAATGAGGAATTCAGGCTCTGCCTCTCCCCTCCGGTGGGGCAAAAATCGTGCCTGCCCTCCATCCATGCATAGGTCCTGCTGAAGGCCTCTGGGAGCAGCCAGACAGAGGACAAACCCCACACACGTGTGGGACAGGATGGGACAGAACACCCCACATGCAGCCCCTGCCCACCACGTGCTGGTCCCTCCGTGGGCCCAGTAAGTCCCCCTTTTTTTTTTTTTCTGAATATACTGTGCGGTTTTTCAAAGTTTTCGGTTCGACCCTTCGGGGTGGGGAAACGACCAAAGAGGAAACAAAAAAAAGAAACTTTGAAAAAACGTGCAATATATTGACCAAAAAAAAAAAAAAGTGGGACTTACCCCGGGGGGACCCTAAAGGGGCAGCTCCACGCTGGGGCCCTCACGGAGGCGGCAGCCTGGGCCTCGCACAGCACCCGGCAGCCGCGACGGGGGCTGGAAAGAAGAAGAGGGGGGGGGTCAGCGTCAGCAAGCGGGATTGGAGCTCGGGAAGCAGCAGGGAAGGAGGAGGAGGAGTGGGATTCGATGGCAGAGCGAAGCAGAGATGATGGAATCAGGGGTGCAGGCAGAGCAAAGATGCCACATTCCCTGAGGGAAAGATGAAATGTGGACAGGACTGGGGGTGCAGGCAGAGCAAAGGTGCCACATTCCCCTAGAGGGAAGCACGAAGCCGAGGGCTGGGGCAGCACCATGAGGCCGCTCGGCAGGTCCTGGCTGAACCCAGGACTGAGACCCAACGTGGTTTGTTTCACCCACAGGCAGCAGCCACCAGGCCCCACCAATCCCTGTCACAGCCAGGGCTGCAGCCAGGCCCTCGCCAGCCCCGCAGCAACACAGACAGCAGCAACCTCTGCCTGTGGCATCTCCTGATGCTCTCAGATCTACCCGAAGCAGCAATTAAAACCCCCTCAAAGCAAGCCCAGCGAGGACGGCGGCTGCTGAGGAGCACAAACCCACACTGGCCCAAGTTTTATGCTGACATGGTTTAGTGAAGCCAGAAAGAACCCTGACTGCAAAACTGAGCTGGAACTTCTGCTTGGTTCTTGCTGAGAGAGAAACCACGGCGCGGCAGCAGGTCTTTCTGGATCAGAACGCAGATAAAAGTTCCCTCAGACACAGCTTCCTCCCTTCAACTCTGGGCTGGGAAGGTTTGGGCAGGTGGAAAGGACAGAGTGGCTGCTGGGACGTGGCTTTCCCAGCAGTGGGGAGATGCGGTGGCGATGCAGGGGCAGACAGGCTGTCTGTGGCTCCCAAACCACTCCAACCACCAGCCAGGGCCACATCTGGTTATTTTTGGCTTAAGGAAGACACTTGTCCCATGGAGGTGAGGGGCCAGGCTCTCTCTCAGGGAACGGTGATCCCTCACTAGAGCTTGGAGAAGCACAGAGCTTGTGTGTGAACGCACCTCTCCTGATTCGGCTCCTGGAAACCCAACCCAGCAGCCTCTGCAGCCAGCAGACAAAAGGAGAGTTGTCCCAGCCCTGGAACTGGGATCAGGAAGCCCAGGGACAATCCCAGTACTCTGTGTGCCCTCTGCCTGGCTGGGTCTGAGGGCCAGAAGACTGCTCAGCATTCCCGCTGCAGAGTTCAGGAACAAACAGAGCTGGTTTGGGCTCTTGGGCAGCCTCAGCCCCTGCATTCCGACACGTCCTGCAGCTCCGCACAGGTGACTGTCTGTGCTCACCAAGGAGGGGCTCGGGAACACCCATTGGAGCCACCCTAGGGGCCTCCTGGAGATAGAGAAGCTGATGGCATTCAACATTTGCCCTCAGGGTATGAGGGATCTGCTTACAAAGCTGCAACAGCCCAGCTGCAAAGTTTGCTGCTTGGTGTGGGGGGTGGATTTCTGCCCTGCCTGGCTCCTGCCATCCTGCCCATGTCCTTCCTTCTGTCCTGCCCACATCCCACTGTCCCCCCAGCCCCGTCACGGACCTCCACTGTTGGTGATGGTGACAGGCACACCCTGGACTTGCATGCCGTTGATGTTGATGGTCTGCACGGCCTGCGCCGCCGCCGCCAGCTGCGCTGTGTTCAAGCTGATGATGCCTCCGGCGGGAGCAATCTTCGGCAGAGGGCGTTCCTTGCGTGTGGCTGCTTTCTTGCTGCTGCTCCCCGTGCCGGAGCTGCGGGAAGCTGGGCTGCTGCCAGAGGTCCCAGACGGAGCCACCGTCATGGCTGAAGCTTCCTGGAGCAGCACTGTCTGCAGCTCACCGGATGGTGTTTTGAAGTAGACCTGATGGGAGAAGGAAAGAGGAATGAGAGGAGGAATGAGAACAGGCACCATCATCGGGCAGAGATGACAACACCATGAGTTGTTCTCTCCACACAACCCAGGAATCTGGGCCTGGGATGAGCCAAAGAGCAGAAGTTGCCTTTTCCCTGCAGCCTGACTTCCAAAGGCAACGCAGTGTTGTGGCTCTGAGCCTCATTTTCCCACCACCCTTGGTCTCCCAGGAGTTTCTGAGCATCCTCGCTCAACCCAACCGGAGCTAATGGCGTAGCCCAGGTTCCAAGGACACTGTGCTCCTACAGCTCCAGCAGGTGGCCAGCAAGAGAGGCTTTATAACGCCCTGCAGAGGGAACTGCTGCACTCCCAACCCTTCTTAGACACCAGAGAAGCCACACAAGCAATGCCCAAACTGAATGCCATGCTGAGGATGCCTGGCAGCTCACAAACCGCTTCAGAATCATAGAATCATGGAATGGGTTGGGTTGGAAGGGACATCAAAGCTCATTCAGTTCCACCCGCTGCCATGGGCAGGGACACCTCCCGCTGGATCAGGGGTCTCCAAGCCCCATCCAACCTGGCCTTGAACAGCTCCAGGGATGGGGCATCCCGAGTAAGAGCTGGGAGGAGAAACAGGGCCCTTGCAGGAGGAAGGAGGAGGTACCTGGGTAGGAGTGGGTTCCGTCGTCTGGATCTGGAAGTTCTGGGAGGACTTTTGGGGGACGGTGGGGAGCGTGGCAGAGGCCGCCTGGACCACGCGCAGGGCCTGCTGCGGGATCTGCACCACCTGCGACTCCTGCTTGGGCTGCACCACCTGTACCTGCTGCACCACGGCCGGCTGGCCGGAGCCCGGGCTCTGCACGATGAGCAGGTTGTTGCCTGCCTGGATGATGTTCTCCGCCGTGGTCTCTATTAACACCGTCTCCACCTGCTCGGTCACGGCCACGGCAGCCGGCTGGGCAGGGGACATGGCCTTCTTCCGAGTCTTTTTGTTGGGTTTTGAGGGGCTCTCTGCAAGGATCTGAGCCTGTGTACCTGACTCTGTGGTGTTCACCAGGTTGTTCACGGGCAGGGTGAGAGTCACGTTGCTGCCGCCGGCTAACTTGACCACGTTGCCTGTGCCCTGTGCTGGTGAAGCTCCACCCTTCTGCGCCGGAGCCGGTTTGATGGGCACGGGCTTGTGAGAGGAAGAGGAAGGGGTGAGGATTGCTTGATTCGTGCCCGGAATAATCTGGATCTGGTTGGTGAGGTTGGGCTGGACCTGGATGGTTTGTCCGCCCGCAGCCTGGATCTGGGACACAGCCTGGTACTGGATGTTGCTGGAAGAGCGAGCGCCCTTGTTGATGACCGTTGGGTTCTGGATGGCAAAAACCAGCTGCCCGCCGGGGTAGGAGGTGCCAACCTGAGAGCCCTGGATCTGGAAGACGTTCCCTTTCGATGACAGGATCCCGAAGCTGTTCTTACTGGAGCCCAGAGGGAGCGGGGCAGGTTTGATGGGGACGAGTTTGCGAGGCGTTGGCTGCGGAGGGGCAGGAGGAGTCACGGCGGCTTCCACGGCAGGGGGACCGATTTTGCTACATGTCGCTGCGAGGAGGGCGAGGGGAGACGGCTGGGAGTCCTGCAGAACCAGGAGGGAGAGGGGCAAGTTAGAGACAGGGGCTCGTGCCAAACACCTGGTGATGGAGTCAGCGATGGAAAGGGTACCCCCCATCAAAAGCAATCCAGTCCACGCTAATGAGACACCTTTATTAAGGGAACTGCTTAATTAACCATACCATGTGTGCCTTTAGTTCACCCTGCTCCAGCCATCGGATGCATCTGTGCTCTTACAGCCCTCACGGAGCTGCAAATACCCCGTGAGTCTGCAGGTATTCACACTCATTATGCACACCCAGGAGTGTGTATTTAACTTAATTCTGGTTTAATTCCAAGACCATTGTATGATATCAGCTGCCAACATGACCCAAGTGGTCCTTAAGGAAAACACGCCGCAGGGAGGAGAAACAACACTTGGGAAGAGTCGGCATCTGGGCTTGGGAACACGTCTAGAGTGCAGCTCCCCAACCCTGCTCCTGACGTGGCACCACTGGCTAGAGCAGAGGCAGGAGGAGTCAAAGAACATGGAATTTGGTGTCCCACACCCTGGGACACATCCCTCCATCCCAGCAGGGATCCAGGAGCCCTGTGCATGCTCACCTGGGCGGTGGAAGCGGCTGGCTGCAGGTATTCACTGGGGCTGACGGCAGCCGTCGCAGCCATGCTGTCTCTCGATCTGCAAGGAGGAAGCAGAGGAATAAATCCAGGAGCCAGAGCCGAGCCCGCAGCTCCTCGGTGCAACCAGCCCAGCACCTCAATGCCCCAGAGACTCTCTCATTGTCCCCCTGCATTGCCCAAAGTCACACTTCACCTACAGGACTCCAGCAGGGTGTTATAAGGGCTGGAGAAATCTCATCACCCTCTCCCCACGCTTCCCTTTCCTCACCTCCAAAGGGAAACGCCAGTTGAGGTGGGCAACCGGCTGCAGCCCTCCCTCATTCGTGCGCAGCCCTGACCCACAGAGACCATCGCTGCCCCACGGAGTACCCTGCTCCAATGGGGAGGCAGGCATGGCCAGATAACAGACAGATTCCAGGTTCCCAGCTCCCGCCACCTCCCTGCCGCTTGTTTTTCTAACTTTGGGAATCTCAAAGGACAGAGGTTTTGGTACAGAATTGTGTTTTTCAAGGCTGGAAAAACATTGCTTGCATTATTTTGGTACGTTGTTGGTGCTGAGTGTTTGTAAGGCGTTATGTAATTAAAAGGTCACTGAGGGGATTGTGGACTGGCAGTGGGACCTCAAGAGACTGGGGAAAGCTATCGGCAAGCGGGGGAGGAGAGAGCAGGAGGCATACAAAGGCAAGACAGTGCCCGTGGGAGCACAGAGCCTACAGCTTCGGTGGGATCTGTGCGTGGGGGAGAGGAGAAAGGCGAAGCTATGGCAGGAGGAGGTCACTCAAGGGACTCGGCAGGCACAGAGGGCGCAGGGTGAGCAGCCGTGGTTCCTCCGATGGCACAGTGGGAGCAGGGGATAAGGCAGAGCCATCCCGAGGGGCAGCTGGGAGAACAGGGTGACTCAAGGCCCCCTGTGGCTTTGCTGCTTTCCTCTCTCAACACTTTCTGCTGGAGTTCGACATCTCTGACGCTCACCACTTCCGCTGCCCGAGAGCCACAGAGCGGTAGCACTGAGGCCGAGCCCCCTCGTGCCAACAGCGCAGCTACAACAGCTTCTTCTGAAAGGCTCAAAACAGCAAAGCCAGGGAAAGAGACCCCTAAACCCTCACAATTTGCGAAACCTTTTGTTCTGGACTAGAAAGACATTTCATCCTTGACATTTCCTTTGGCAAATCCCCAATCACCCCCACCCAGCAGTCGCAGGACAGCTCAATTGCATGATAATATTTGCCTGGACAAGGGAGAACCTGTCTGAGCTCAAGTGCTCTTTGTCGCTGCTGCTGACACACGGAATTACAGCCGTCTGAGGAGCACGGATGCTTGGGCTTTACTCAGGGTGGCTTTGAAACACAGCCTTGGTGTGGGTGAGATGATGGGAAGGCAGTGCTGTGGTATCCAGGGAGGCTTGGACAGCAAGAGTGATGGGGAAGTGTTGCCCTGGGAACAGCACCGTGAAGAAAGGAAGGCCCAGGTGGCTTCAAATGCATTGCTCCAGCCAAAAATTAACTTGTTGTCTAAGCAGAGCAAGTGACTTTTTGCTTCTCACAGGGAGAGGGCAAGGACAGCATCCTAGGACTGCAGGCTGAGCACTGGTCTCTGGCTCCGAGCAGAAGTGAAGGTCTGAAACAGGCAGAGCCACTGTTCAACGGCTTTGTGCTCCTGCCCATGGAGTTGTGGAAAATCCAGGGTAAGATGAGGGGCCACATGGATGGGCAAAACTACACATGGTTTGTTTCAAAGGGAGGAAACTCTGTGTGCCACAGCCCAGCACGGCACGAGGTGCAGCTGGCGGTGACAGGGCAGCACCCAACCCCAGAGAGGGCAAACTCTGCCTACTTGAAGCATCGTTTGCTGCCAGCACGCGGCTGCAGGAGCCCGGCCAACAGGCACAGCTGCATCAGGGAAATAAAGGGGTTGGTTTGCTTTGGCACTGCCAGCCATGGGGAGGGCACAAGAGGGGCATGCATTGCTGTTCTCCCATGTAAGGGTCGCTCATGGCATCTTAATGCAGCTTAAAGCTAGGAGAAAAGTTCTTGAGGTAATTGGGATGCAGCCAACGCTCGCACAAAACCAAAGGTGAGTGCCCTCAGCTCCCCTCAGAGCAGACCCAGCTGGATGTCTCCTCCCTGGAATTGTGAAGCCTTTCCCCAAACAGAGAGCCACTAAGAAATGGAGCAACTGGGCCCCTGGCCAGGTCACCAAGGAGCCTGCTTCCCCCTGGCAGGCAGCTCGCCCCTCACCAAGCTCCACAGCTCCTCGCCAGGCTCTTTCCCAGCCTGATCGAGCACATAAATCTCTGGGAAGAGTCAGGTCAGAGTCCCAGGCACCTAGGATTGCATCGAATGGAAATGACTGGCCCTGTTCCTTAGCAAAAAGCATCCATTCCCTTGGAGCAGCTCGCTGTGGCAACTGCCTGGAGATGAAAGCCTCGAAGGCTCCCACCCAGCGAGCCGCGTTCTTCCCGGAAAGCCGTGAGCTTGTACGGCTGCCGGAGTCCAGCGGCTGCGCCCTCCCTTTTGGCAGAATTAGGGCACTGCTGAGGATTAACAGCCCTGACTACGAGTAAGAGCAATGCTGAGCTGGCCAGAGAGAGACAAACCAGGAGAGATCCCATTAGCATGGAAAAATAAATGAGGATAATGACCAGGGAGAAGCCCTGCGTCGCTGCAGTCGCGCTGTGATCCCTCTGCGAGTTTCTCACTCTGACGATTCACAATCCGAGTCTGGCAGAGACAGTTTCACATCCCGAGGGTGTGAACCAAGACGGTACCAAACCTTTGCTCTCTGCATGTCAGAATCACAGAATCATGGAACAGTTTGGGCTGGAAGGGACCTTAAAGCCCATCCAGTTCCAACGCCCCTGCCACAGGCAGGGACACCTCCTCTGTTTGCTCCAAGCACAGTTTTGTATGGAAACCCCATCCCTACAGACTGGGAACAACAGCCTCCTTGGCCCTTGCCTGCCTTTCCCCCGTAAACAGAGGAAGCAATCAAAAACTCTGTGATTTCTGGCTCAAGTTCCTCAAATGAGCACAATCACGATATATTCCTGTCCCCAGACACATGGACCAAGCACCTTGTGTCCCGACCAACTGTCCAGACACCTTGACAGTGCTTCCAGCAGCTCTCAGAGCCTGCTGTGAGCTCATGGTACATGGAAACAAAGTCCACAGGAGCTCCTGGATCCCACCATGAGCTCATGGCACAGGGAAACGAAGTCCCCAGGACTGAAGTGATGGAGCTGTAGGAAGAGAAAACTTACCAACCGCGCCGGCGCCTGAGGCCCCATGTCCAGGCAGAGGGAACACCTGCCAGCAGCCAGCTGGCCGCTCACACCAGCACGATTGGTAGGTTTGCTCTGAGGCCGCTCCTTCGCTTCACACAAGAATTTATTTACTTTGGGAACTGTGCCATTATCTTCAACGTTCTACAAGAGATACAAAAGGGGAGAGATGGGGTTTTTTTCCCTTCCTAACCAGAACGAGCCTTTCTCCTCAGAGAGCTGAAGGATCTACGGCTTCCAGGTCAGCAGAGGAACCTGGGAGAGATGTAAACGTGGCTGAGAAGGCACCTGCCCAACTTTACATCAGCAATCACTGCCTCTTCCTGCAGCTCAAGTCATACAGGTGCTTCTGCACAGCTACAAAACTCCCTTTTGGGGGGTTTGGAAAAGTTTTGTGTAGTTCAGATCATGATTTCAAGCCCTGCAACCACTCAAGAACAGGCTGGATGAGATTGGATGGGGCTTTGAGCTCCCTGATCCAGTGAGAGGTGTCCCTGTCCATGGCAGGGGGATCCGAACTGGATGGGTCTGAAGTCCCTTCCAACCCAAACCATTCCATGATCTCCTTGTCACCCCCTCAGAGGGAGGAAACATGACTTTACACACCCAATCCATGTTTTTAATTAGCACCTTGACCCTGAAGGTGAATCAGAGTCCCCTAAAAATCCATGAAACAACTTGGCGTCTGCAAAAAAAACCTGCTTGGGACTATGAAATCACAAGGGAATAAAACAGCGGCTCTGTTTGTTTGTCAGGACCATAAGAAGTGTTCAAAGTCACAGAAAGGAGCTCAAACACCCGCGGATTTGCATATTAACAGCAGGAAACCAAGAGGTGTCTTATAATGATCTGGTTTCTGGTGGGTTTTAGCTCTGGTCTGGCTCCCGTGACAGAGTTTTTCTCCCTCCCTGATGCCGAGAGGGAAATCCCCAGTGCTTCGGCTGCTTTTAAGGAGGAGGAAGAGGAGAAGCAGGAGGAAGGAAGAAGAGTGGAAACAGAGCGAGCCAGGAGGGATGAGTTGCCCTGCAGATGGACTCTTTGCTCTGCGCAAGCACGGAAGGGGAGGTTTGGGGATGCGGGAGCAAGCAAATCCCTCCCAGCATCCCAGAAGCTCGACTGGGATAGGGCTGAGATGGTCCATCACCACACAGCTCCCTCGACCACCAGAGAACCCCCTCCCAACCCACCCCTGCCCCCCCCAGCCCCCCTAAACAACACAGACCCCCCCCTTCTCCACCTACTCTGACCACTTCAGCTCCTCTCAGCTCCACACAGCCCCCCTAAATACTACAGAATCCCCATCCCACCTCCTCCCACCCCCTTAAACACTACTGAATACCCTCTCCACCTACTCTAACCCTCCCAATTCCCCTCAGCCCCCCTAAACACCCCAGAACCCCCTCCCCATCTACCCACGCCCCCTCAGCTCCACAGACCCCATCCAACCTAAATCCACACACAACCTAAACACCACAGAACCCTCCCAGCCCCACGCAGCACCTCCTAAACACCACAGAACCCATTTTGCGTCTACTCCCACCCCTCCAAATACAACAGAGCCCCCCTCAAACAACTTTGAAAACTCCCCAGGCCCATGCAGCTCCCCTAAACACCACAAACCCCCCTCCCCACCTACTCTGATCACCCCCTAAACCCCACACAGCCCCCTCTTCATCCCCCAAACCCAGGCCGGATCCCACATAGAACCCCCCCTCTCCCCCAGGTCTCAGGACCCCCGCAGTAGCCCGACCCCCAACCCCCCCCGCCACGTACCGGTCCCCCCGCCCCCCCCACCCCAGTGTGGCTCCCCGGGGAGGCGGGCCGAGGCGCCGGGCCCGCCCCCGCCCAGGCTGCGGCCCCGGAAGCGCCGCCCGCGCGGAGCCCGAGGAAGGCGGGGCCGGGGGCATTGCACGCCCCTTCCGGTCCCGGCGCCGCTGGCGCTGCCGCCTCCCTCCCCCGCCCCTCGCCCCGGGCCCGCACAAACCGGCAGCAGCGGCGCCTCCAAACCCCTCACGGCGCCATCTTCCTCCTCCGGGGTCGCCCGGGCACCGCCCTGCGTGACCCGCCCCCTCGGCG
>JAUMJL010001636.1:0-221749 GCA_033558185.1 Dromococcyx pavoninus
GGTGAAGGGGGCCGCGCGCGCGGGCGGCGTCGCGCGCCGGTGACGTCACGTCACTTCCGGCGCGGCCGCGCTGAGGGGAGCGAGGCTTCGGCAGGCGCCGCCGCCGCAGCAGCAGGGAGGGAGCGGCCGCCCGCGCGGCGGAGCAGCGGGGCCGCGCGGCGGGACGGGGCCCGGCGGGGCCTCAGGCGGCGTCGAGAGCGCGGGGCGTGCGGGGGAGACGGCGGCGCGGGCAAATATCGCGAGAGGGGGCGCGGCGGCGGCGCTAGAGGTGACCGCGGCCTCGGCGGGGCCTCCTCTTCCTCCTCCTCCGCCCGCGGCCGCCATGGAGCAGGCGGGGGATGGCGCCGCCGCGGCTGCGGGGCCCGGGCCCCCCGAAGGGCTGAGCGCTGCGCCCGGTCCCGCCGCAGCGCCCTGCCCGGGGGGGCTGGTGCGGGTGTGCGATTTGCTACTGAAGAAGAAGGCGGCCGGGAAGGCGAAGCGGAGCGGGAGGGCGGGCCGGCCGGCTAGCAGCAGTGAGAGCGGCGGCGGGGGCAGCGAGAGCAGCAACGGCGGCAGCGAAGAGGACGACGAGGAGGAGGAAGACGATGAGGAAGAGGAGGAGGAGGAGGTCTCCGAGGTAGAGTTTGCGGGTGATGATCAGCTGGGCGGGAGTGTGGATCTGATGGAGGGTAGGGAGGCTCTGCAGTGCTGGATCCGTGGGCCCGGGCTCTGCAGAGGCATCGGGACAAGCTGGATCCATGGGTCTAGGCTCTGCAGAGGCATCGGGACAAGCTGGATCCATGGGTCTAGGCTCTGCAGAGGCATCGGGACAGGCTGTGTTGATGATTTGAGGCTCTGTAGAGTAACCAGGACAAGCTGGATCTGTGGGCTGGAGAGCAGGAACACTCTCCAGAGGGATCCGGACAGGCTGGATCCATGGGTTGGAGGGTAGGAAGGCTCTGTAGAGGGAGCTGGACAGGATGGATCCATGGACTGTGACCAAAGGAATGGGGTTCCACAAGGCCAAGTCATGGGTCCAGTGCTTGGACCACAACAACCTCATGCAGCGCTCCAGGCTTGGGGAAGAGCGGCTGGGAAGCTGCCCGGTGGAAAAGGCCCTGGGAATGCTGGTCGAGAGAGGCTGAACATGAGCCAGCAGTGGCCCAGGTGGCCAAGAAGGCCAGTGGCATACTGGCTTGGATCAGTCGTGTTGTGGCCAGTAGGAGCAGGGCAGGGTTCGTGCCTCTGTCTTCAGCGCTGGTGAGACTGCACCTCGAGTGAGCAGGTATAGTTGAGCTTGATGATCTCAAAGGTGTTTTCCAACCAAACAATTCCATGAAATGGGGGTGCTGCAGGGACAGGACTGGGTGGGGGGTGATGTCATGAGGGAACCTGCAGGGGGGTGTCTTGGGGCTAGTGAGGCCTCTGCACACTTCCTGCCTTGGAAGGCCTGCAGGAGAGGTTCCAAGGGGGGTAGAGGGAACTTGGGGTTTCCTGGGAGGTTGGAGGCTCCCAGTAAGCCCAAGCTGGCAGCTACCTTCATCTCTGCTTTTGGATGCACATGGTTTTGCTGGTTAAGGCCAAGACTATGTTGCAGGTGCCCCTGAACACTGCGGCTTGTGCCTGTCATAGTCCAGTTGGGAGCTGGGAGTGCTGAACCATGGGATGTGTTCCTGGTGTGCCTGCGCTGAGCCTGTGGAGATAGGCCTGAGCCCTGGGTCTGCTGCTCGAAGGCCGTTGGTGCTGCTGACTGTGGGGCTAGGTCATCTTGGAGAGAAGCAGGTGATGTGGCAGTTAAAGTTAAGGCTACTGTAGAGCCCAGGGTGTTTTGCTCTCATCCAGCGCGTTCTTGGAGCCTGCCGGCAGCTGTAGTTTCAATGCAGCACTGAAACAAGTGTCAGGAAGCACTGTTAACTTGTTCTGGTTTAATGTTGGGTTTCTCAGGTAGGTATCGCTGGAAAAGGCCAAGCCAGGATGGAAGCCCCTTCTTTATTTGCATATACGGTGACATGGACCTTCTCGGGGCGGGGGGGGGTGGGTAATTCTGAACCCTTCTAAGCTGAAGTTCTGCTCTTTTTGAAAAGTGTCCTCAAAAAAGGCCACTTTGAGTTTGTAAGTCTTTTATTGAACTGGATTTCTAAGAGGTTTGGCTTCTAAGAGGTCTGTTGGCATCATGGTTTAACCCTGGCCAGCAGCTCAGCTCACACACTCCCCTCTGGTGGGATAGGGGAGAGAATCAGAAAGGCAGAAGCAAGCAAACATATGGCTTGAGGTAAAGATGGTTTAATAGGGAAGGGAGAAGCTGTGCAAGCCAGGCAAACCAAGGAATCATTTGCCACTTCCCATCAGCAGGCAGGTGTTCAGCCATCCCCGGGAAAGCTGGGCTCCATCACCTGTAACAGTTCCTTGGGAAGACAAACACCATCAGTCCAAACATCTCTCCCTTCCTTCCTTCTCCCGGCTTCTTATGCTGAATGTGATGCTTTATGGTGTGGAATATCCCTTTGGTCATTTAGGATCAGTTGTCCCAGCTGTGTCCCTTCCCAGCTCCCTGTGCCCCCCCTCGCCCCGCTGTGTGCTGGTGGGGTGAGTGAGGAGCACGAACGGCCTTGGTGCTGTGTGAGCACTGCCTGGGAGAGACCAAAACATCCCTGTGTTATCAGCACTGTTCCCAGCACAAACCCAAAACACAGCTCATACCCAGCTACTGCAGAGAAATTCAGTTCTGTCCCAGCCCAAACTGGCACCTTCTGCTTCAGTGCTGGAAGTTCAAAGGGATAAAACTTGTAAGATAGGCAGCTGTGGTTCCATGCTGAACTGTGCCATCAAGCAGTCCTGCAGCGACCTGAGGAACTCCCTTGAATGTGGAGCTTTGCTGTGGTGGTGACGGGATGCAGGCCCTCTGGTGATGTACAAGAGGCAGGGCTGATGGTTAAGCACTGAGCTGTGTGTGACAGCAGCCTTTGACAGAATTCATGTAAAGGCCAACCTATTGTCTTCCAACTGTTGTGTGTGTGTCTCAATGAGAAGGGCAGAGGCAGCTGAGGAATAAATAATCTGGGACACTGTGCCATTTGCAGCCGAAGAGCCATGGAATGGTTTGGACTGGAAGAGACCACAAAGCCCATCCAGTTACAACTCACTGCCATGGGCAGGCACACCTTCCACTGGATCAGGGTGCTCAGAGCCCCATCCAACCTGGCCTTGAACACCTTCAGGGATGGGACAACCACAGATTCTCTGGGCAACCTGGGCCAGGGCCTCCCCACCCTTACAGGAAAACGTTTCTCCCTAAGATCTCACCTCAGTTTCTCCTCTTTCAGCTTCAAACCATTCCTGTTGTACTATCCCTGCACTCCCTGATCAAGAGCCCCTCCTCATCTTTCCTGGAGCCCCTTTCAGTAATGGGAGGCTGCTCTAAGGTCTCCCTGGAGCCTTCTCCAGGCTGAACAAGCCAAGCTCTCTCAGCCTGTCTCTATTTAATATGCTCCGAAAGTTGCAAAGAGATAATGAAGCAAATGCTCACTGAACTATCATGAGGCAACAGGAGAACACTCTTCTGACAGAATGGCATGTGTTGTAGATAGCAGTAGCTCTCAAGGCAGTTCTGGCATCTGGAAGCTTCCCTGACATTGTCATCTTATTCATAGTAAGCAAAGGCTTTCCCAGTCTGGGTGGTCTGGGATTAGATATTAAGCAGGGGTAAGGAATGAAAACCAAGTGCATTGAATTTAAGTTTAGGATAGATGTTTGGTCATGTGTTCACTTAATTTATAAGAATTCTCATTCTTGGTTGTTCAGATAGCTCACATAAAGCTGTTGTAGGCTTTGTCACCCTGACTTCAGGACGAAGTAATGCAGCTCTCTAGAGTCTGCACAGCTGAAATCACAGTTTTCAGGAATGCGAACGTGGGGATGGCCTGATTAATGGAGCAGAGGATCTGACTTCAAAGTGGTTCCCAGCGGCTCCTGGGGAGGAAATATGTTGACTGTTTGTAGAAAAAGGGAGTTTTCCTTCTCTGAAAGGAACCTGGCATTTATTTTTTTCTTTTAAAAGCTTTAAAGAGCAACAGTTTGTGTTCTGTCTGCAGGATTTTTATTTGCTTGGGATTTAGAATTGTTTTTAGCTCAGACTTTCTCGAGATGTGTGTGGTTTGATCGGGATCTCCTGACCACTGGCAGCGTGGAAGGCACACAAAATGACAAACACACAGAAATGGCACCATGGTGTTTTGCTGTAAATGGAAACTTGAGGCAGCACTGCAGAAGATGGTGTTCCCTCCCATCTCTGCAAACTTAAGACAGTTTATCCTAGGCTGTTTTTTGCCCTTCCCATAGTTAATACGTTAAGACTTCTCTAATCTGTGAAGCAAAGCACTTCTGGATTTGACTGCGAATGAGACGGCTTCCAAAAATGAGAGGTGCAGTAGCAACAAGTCACAGGAGTTCTAACTGGAAACCTGGCAGGCACTAGATCACCAAAACCCCATGAGTGGAAAGGCAATATTTGGCTCTGTTGTCGCTGAGCTGATGGAATGGAATAAACGCTTGTAATCAGGTGTTTTCATCTCAATCTCTGTCAGATCTCCATGCAGAAGCCTGGGCACTAGACAGGGCTTTGAGAGAGATTAAATGGAGATCTCACACTGACAGCTTCATGAGCTCTCGTTACAATATTGATGGCAGCCTCCAAGGTTGCTTTTTGGGACTCCTGGCTGCCAAAACCCCAGGATTTTAGGTAGTACCATCTAGTGCTGTCTGGAAATGGCAAATTGCCTCTTCCCCAACCACCAGCTAACGGAACAATGTCAACTCTTCAGCACACAGGGAAGGGGATCTTAAGGTAAGAGATGAAGGACAGAAGCAGATAAATAGCAGGCAGGGCTGAGTGCCTGTTTCCTGGCAGAGCTATGGTCTCGGGCTAGGAACCATCCTGTACAAGGAGGGAAGTGGCTTAGCTTTCACAGAGGGAGTCTCATCAGCTGCTCAGGGGGCTGTACTGCTCTTAAATGGGACTGGGTGTTCAAGGGGGAGCTGAAGGTGCCTCTCTTCTCCATCAGAATGTGTGAGGAGTGCTGTCACAGACAGCAGTGTTCTTGGGCCAGTCTGTTCATGGCATCCCGAAGGGGAAGCTGCTTTTCCTGGGGCTTTACACAGTGCTCCCTCTGTCCCCATCTAACGTGGCTGATGGCTGATAGGTGAATTTGTAAAATAAATACGAAGAAAATTGCCCATCAGGTTCCTACCTTGGGTCAGGTGAAAGGTCTGTCTTCCGAGCTGCTAGGATGTGATGCACAAAAGAATGAGGAGGATGTGTGAGCAGGTTAGAGGAATGAAAGTTGATGTAGTAGGTCAAGCTGGGGAACATTATTACTTGAGAACTTTATTATTATCAGGGTTTTATTTTGTGCAGATGTGATTTAGCAGTTCCTCTGAACAGGTTCAGATAAGTAAGAAATATGTAGGCATCTAGTGTTCTTGTATGGACCTGTTTTGCTAAACATTCACTTTCCAAGAATAGTGAAATAGTGCAAAAATGATCAAGTCTTAGGAATTGCTACTTAAAAGTTTGCATTAGGACTTCTTGTATTAAACACAAATGTTTAATTGTTTAATAAACTCTGTTCACAAGCTTATTTCAAGTCTTTGAAGTTGAAGGATGTTTGCTGCTGGCAGTGAAGTTCATAATTGCTTTTCCTAATATCGTGTCCATTTTAAGAGTTTCCAAGTGCAGTTTTCTCCTGGAGCAGTGTCTTGTGATGATCAGGTGTAGGTCAGGCTCAGGTTTGTCTGCCTGTTCCTGACTGGTGTTGTTTGTTACTAGACTCTCATATGACGTGCACGTTAGCTTTCCTAAAGGGAATCCCCTGGAGTGTTTGCTGTACCTGAACGTGCTGCCCTATGCAAAGGGTGGTTTTGAGATGTTTTGCCTGTTCCTTCTTGTTTGGTCTTGGGCCTCAGAGCTGCTGAAAATAAAAGCTCACTTTTGTTTTTTTCAGCTGCAGTTGAATTAGCAATTGAACTGAGCAAGATGAAGCAAATAAAACAACAAAACAGCACCAGTCCTCCAGAATGTCTTGGTGCAGGAAAAGCTGTTCTGAATTTCTCTAGCTTCAGCTGTAAGGTGTTCATCTGGAAATGGGTGGGATTTCGAGAGGCACGCAGTTGTAATGCTTGAATTGCAAAAGGCTTTAACAGCTTAACTATTCGAGCAACCTGTTGATGGGTTTTTTTAATAGAATCATAGAATCTTTCTGTTGGAAAAGACCTTTGAGATCATTGAGTCCCAGGTGTCTTAATTAGCACCCTAGAATAAAGCCTTTGGGAGAGCCAGTATGTCTCGCCTGACCGCCATGTGATACATCCTCTGTGCTGCCATTGCTTTCAACTCCTTGTGTCTTCAAATATGTGACTGAACGCGCACCTAATTGGGCTCTGTCCTGGTTACTGTGTGCCATCTGATGCACAGCTCCATCTCGAATTCTGCCTCATTGTTTATGCTGCAGTTCTTCCCTTTCTGACTCCTTTGGCAGTTTTTTGCCTTTGGCATTGTGTTTCTTCCCTTCAAAAGAAGAAATAGCAGTGAAATCCCTTAGGGAAACCCAAGCTTGTGTAAGACTGCAGGTGATTTTGACATTTCCCTCATCAATGTAGCTCCTATGGCATAGCAGTGGTTCCCTGGCATCAGCAGAACTGATGTGACTGGAAAAGCAGGTGAGCTGCAGCAGGGGCTGTGGCAACTCCTTTTCCATCTCTAGTAAGAGCAGGGCGGGTGAGATCTTTGCTTTCTCTCACGTGAGGGATATTGGAAGTATGATGTAATGTAGCTGTCAAGGGTCAGCAGCCATTAATTGTATCTGGCCGTGAGTGGAATTAGAGATGGCCTGGAAGCTGAAACGATGTTCCTCAAAATCCCAGAGATAACAGGGCTGGCAGAGCTGGTGGCAGGTGAATCCCACAGCCGAGTGTCACGATAGTGAAATCCACTGGAACTGACCCCAGGAAGCGTTAGCCAAAAGTGTTTATCATCTGTCCTGGACTAGGATTCAGCAAAATCAGCCTGGAAAACTGGGATAATGATTTGACTGGCTCTGCTGTTCCCTGCTAACTGCCTTTCAGTCATTGCTGGCATCACCCCGCAGGTGGCGGCGAGTGTGCTCCCCCTTATCGAAGGGAGCTGCGTTACTGGAGCTCACTGATTAGGAGAGGGGGTGTGCTGGCAGCTGGCTGGGGTGCTGCACCAGGATTCAGTACTGTGTTTATATGCATGGCAGAGAGTCCAGGTATCAGGGCTGCGAATGGTGTTGGCTCAGACCTAGTGAAGATTATAATTAAAACCTTAAAGATTTTTTTGTCTGCTCGCCTTAATTGAAGTTAGTGGTGAATATTGGGGTTGAAAAGAAGCCCCTGCAGAAACGGCCCCTGCAGAAGGCAGAGTTGGATGCTGGTGGTGCCATGTGAATTGGTTCACTTCCTCAGATACTTCTTCAGGAAATGTTCTTATAAACAGAATTCCTGTGCGCAGGCTGGAGTCAACCCCCCATATTTTTAGTTAGTAATTTAATTCTTTAAAGAGAATGGTTTCTCTGGAGGAGATTTAGCTGAGAGAATTTACTCAGTTGTCAACTTTGGAGGCAAATGGGATTGTGTGTGTTTGAGTTTTCTCTCTATCTGTGTTTTGAAAACAAAACTATGTGTTCTTATTTAGGAAATAGCTGATTTGGAAATTGGATTTTGGAATTGAAAAATCAATGCTGTAGATCCAAGATAAGTGAGAAGGCTTTGTTTCCAGGGTTAGAGAAACAAACTCTTTGTACTTTGTGTCAAAAAAAAAGAAAAAGAAAGGAATTATCCAAAATTGCTGTGTTTGAGGCTGTTTGAGCAGGATCCGTGGCTCTCGTGGTGTACGTTCTGCTTATTCTCTGAGCTGATGTGCTCTGGTTTGATGGTGAGGCACTCCAGGTGACTGAGTTGGAATGGCAGTTTGGAGATGTGCTCCATCTGTAGAGCTTCTGTCTTGTGTTGGACCTCTTTGTTATGACAGTAACTTTGATGTTTCAAGAAGGAATGCTGATTGTGTGGGTGGGGAAGGGCTTGATGCTAGTGGATAGTCTGGATAAGGTCAGTTAACGAACGTGTGGAAAAAAAGTCTGCCTTAACGTGTGGTTGGCCTCACCAGTGCCCATAAAGGTGTCTTGGTGTCAGTGTGTGAATTCTGGTGACCTCTCTGCAGCATCACCAGGAGTATTTGAAGAAAATACATATCTGGCCTGCAAAGGGCAGTGTTTCTGCTCTGTTTTCACTAGGCAGTTAGTGCACGGTGTTAATCGGTGCTGGGGTTATCTCGGTGTGCCAGGTGCCCTCAGCCACGTCCCCCCCCATGCAATCATAAGCTCATAACTATCTGCAGAGCTAAAGCCGTGCGCAGGTATTACTGAGCTGTTGTGTCACCTTATTTTCATATTAGCTAACA
This sequence comes from Dromococcyx pavoninus, assembly GCA_033558185.1. NCBI lineage: Eukaryota > Metazoa > Chordata > Aves > Cuculiformes > Neomorphidae > Dromococcyx > Dromococcyx pavoninus. The sequence goes on from JAUMJL010001636.1 coordinate 8,453, forward strand.
GCTGTATGCCAGGCTCAGAATCTGCCACAGAACCAAGCTTGTCTTTAATCTATCTTTGTGCTTACACTGTTTTCTTGTAGGCTGAATGTTGTAATTACGATCATTTTGTTTGCCTTGCCCATAGCAGTTTTGGACAGATTCACATTACTGGCGTTTGATGTGCAGGTGTTTTTCCACTGCTGAACCCTCAAATCTGAACTGTATAATGGTGTGCAGGGAATCTCCATTTGAGTTTTTCCCCTGCCCCATCCCAGTTTTTTAAGCTGTTGTGGTGTTAATCATCGAGAATGGATGTTGAGATGTTGAGCTCAGCTGTTGAGATTCTAGAAAGCAGAGCTAGAGAGACATTTGGATTATTAAGAACTATGATGAAATGTCACTATGTAGGAGATCAGTTTGGTTGAACCTTGAGTTCAACTTGAAACAGGCCAAAACTTAAGTGTCTGGGTTCTTTCATTTAGGTTAAAGGCATCTTTCACACAGCAGTGTGACTGCTCCTGCAGCCAAGGAGGCTGCCTCGTGTTTGAGCTCGGTTTTGTCTCCCCTCACTGCAGTGAAAAGGAGGGGTTGTTTCCAAGTCTGTCCGTCTGTCCTTCGCAGGAGGTGTTCTGTGGGTCACAACCTCACCGAAGTGGAGCACCACAAGCCTCTCTCTAGGGCAGGGAGCAATCCAGAGATAAGAGAAGTTGGTCTATCCTCCTGGTTTTCCACATGCAAGAACAGCACTAACCATATTGTTGAACCAGAAGCTGGAGGTCCCCAGAACGTCTGTGTCTGGCAGGGATCTTGTGGCCCACAGGTTTTCCTGCCTCTGAGCTCTACCATTTCAAAACCCTGTCAGGTATTTCTTTCTGTCCATCGGTCTTGTCCTGAAATGCTTTGCCAGCGGAATTTTCCTTTCTGTGCTGTTCTGCGGGTGAGAACTGTTCTCCTCCCCAGCACAGTGAGCAACGCGTTAAATGTAGTTCAAAATCTCAAGTCATGATGTGACTCAGTTTCTTTTCCTCGAGTGCTCAGTGCTGTTCAGCCTGTGTCAGCGTGGGTACCTAGCCCACAGGAGTCAGGGGAGCCGGGCTTGTAGGAAGCTTGCGGTGAGCACACTGCCAACAAAAAAAAAAAAGGCATTCATTGCTCCTCCCAGCCACTTGGGAAATGATCCCGTGTAAAAAAAAAGAAAAACTCATCAGCAGAAAAATCCTGTTTACAGTTGATCAGTTCCTTGATCCTGTGTGTCAGGCAGCACATGAGAGGTTGTGCTGATGCAGCCGAGAGCCAGGGGCTCGGGCAGGGCTGCGGGGTTTAGTGGAACCATTCATTTAAATGCTTGTCAAAGAAACACCAGTGTTGTCTGTGAGGGCTGGAATTGCTCAGAGCGCTACAGATCTGGGAGAATCCCTGTATTCAAGGGCAAAGTAATCCTCTTGACTTGTCCTTTGGATCTTCTGTTTGTGAGTGGTTGGCACAGTCCTGGAAAGATAAATTGCACAGAAATGGTATGCTTTTCACATACAGCTTTAAAACTGGAAAGCTTGAGATAAAATCAGCACTGACTTCTTTTGTCTCTGCTACTTGTTAAGGTTCTTGAAAGCAATGTATTAAGGATAGGGAGGAAGAGCGGAACAGAGCAGTATTTTCTTAAAATGTAATGTATTTTTGAGATTCACCATCACCACTCTCACATGATTTATTGCAGTGCAGCAAGGACATCGCTTTGTACTCCGATGAACATAAAATACTCACAAAGCACGGCTGGGATCGGTGAATAATCGCAATACAAATAAGCAAGAGTGCTTTCAACGTGCCAGCCTGCAAGAGATGAACATATGCCTTCTGTCCATCTCCAGCGCCAACAGCAGTGGAAGTTGGCATAACAGCACACTGGTATTTCTATGAAGCATCAGCTCCATAAAGGATCTCCTCAGTGATAAATACAGCGGCAAACTTTCTGCGCTAAAGTTTGAAAAAGGGCTTTTCTGAAGGCTGGGGGGTGGGAAATGGTTACGCTTCGACGCAACTTGTGTGTAAAATCACTCTCCGTGTGCTTGTGGCTGAGTCAAGGTGGAATTTTAAAAACACGCACTGAAGCTGGGGTCTGCAGACGTATTTAGGGTGCAGGATGGCATAATGTGGTGAGTTGATTTAATGGCTTAGTTCTGCCAAGAGCGGGACTTTCTCCCTCTGGGCTGTTCCCAGCTCTGCATTCACACTGCTTGTGTGATGCCACCTCTCTATAGCTGGTCACTGGCCTGCGAGCTCTCTGTAAGGTGGTAACGTGGGTACAGAGGGAAAGGGAGAGCTCTGTGGAGTGTGCTGTTCTGTTGGGTTTTCTCCTGAGTTTGGAACTAAGATGTTAGCTCAGGACAGGCCTCATCCACCTGCTTGGGACTTGAGATGTCCTCTTCAGATGAGCATTGAGGAAACAGCTCTGCCTTGTGGAATTGCTGTTCTTCCTGTGCTTTTGAACCATTGTGTGCTGTTCTTTCCCAGCATCACTTAGTTATGTCCATTTGCAGCCCAAACCTTTGTTGGGTTGCGCATCTCTGCCTTTAGTAACTCTGATGTTATGAATTTTGAAGAACTATTTGAGGCAGTGCCACCTCGTAAGCACTTCTGGAGTGAATTCAACTTGAAATGAAGTTTGTAGTTGGAGTCTTGATTAACTTTTTTTTAAAAACTACTTTTACATCTAAAAAAGAACCCAAACTGTTTTCAAGCAAGGCAGATGTCTTTGGTGGTGGCTGCCATTGTAACTTGGAGATGGCTACGACAGAGCTTGCAGTCTGTCCAAAGTCTGTCTTGGGCAAAAATCAGGCTGTTAACTGTGATTATATCTTGAATTTTGAAGGGCAAATGTTTGTGACTTAGTTGTGTCTTTCTGCTGGTAATCTGAGATAAACTGAATCTGTGGCTTCATTTCTGAAGACCGGATGAAGAAGAGGTGGGGAACAGGAGGCGCTGAACCCCAGCAGACAAGAAATGTTTGTCTGAAAGTGTTTCAGTCTGGCAGCTGGTTCCACTGTGCTGATAGTAAATGTTGGGTGCTCCCCAGGCTGCCTCAACCTTCCAGGTCATGTCAGGTGAAACAAAATGTGAACACCAGTGTTAGAAGACAAAAGTTTTCCTTCGCATTGTGTGTTTTTCCATCTTCAACCTTTTCTAGCAGCTTGCTTTCTGTTATTCCAGGCTATCAATACATGGGTAGGTTTCCTAGACATTTAGTCCGTTAACTTGAAGATGCCAGCTAAGTAACTGATTATTGGGAGCTTTGTGAAAGAAATATGAAATACATTGTTATAGGTCTTGCATATTTCCATAACAATTAGGGCAGATCTCAACATCTGATGTGAACCCATTTATCTGATATGAGGCCCCATTCATTACGAGCAGCCTACCTGCATGTAGAGCTGTTGAAACAACGACCTGGTTCACAGCTGGGAAAAGGGAGACAGGACATCCCAATCGAGCAGATCCCAGATTAGAATTTTTTGTGGAAATACTTTATATCAGTGTTCTCTTAACTGGATTACTATGCATAGAAGAAAGTGATGGGATCGCCCACTGAGAAAGGAGGAGGAGGCTTTGTTCTAGAAAGTGGCTTTTTCTGGTTGAAGGTTTCTTAAGCTTTTGCAGGGAATGTATTTGCACTTAAACTATTCCAGAACTTGTGGTAGCTTGGCAGCTGTACCTGCAGAAAGCGCTTAACTTTAAAAGATTAGAGGAGTTCTAATGTACATTTATATAAGAAGGACTGAAATGAGCGGTGAGCCTCCTTCATGCTGCATTCTGTCCTTTTTAGGGTTACAGATTTCTTGCATTGTTGGCTGTTTATTGTGTTCTGTGAATGCAGAGCTAAAATTGTCAACAATACCTTGTGTTACAGCCAGCAGAAGAGAGCATCTATGTTTGGGAGTTCGCATACCGATACTAAGCAGGTGAAAATGAAGAGCAGCTTCTCCCAAAGCAGGCACATTTTCTACTCGATCACGTAGAGTGCACAGGTAAACCCTGTGTAAAATAAGGGTGTTTTTTACCGTGCACTCAGATTTCCAGGTACTAATGAGAAGTTACCTCAGATTAGTACCTATTGCAGAATTCCAGGGGCATCAATGTGAATGTCATAGTGCTGTAAGTGACTCTCGCAGATGAGAAATCATTCCTCTGTTTAGAGGCTGTATAGATGCTGCTTACCTTACGCATACCTTTCCTATCACCAATATTTCACGTGGGAAATGAGAAAGGTATATATTTAAATTTGTTTGAGAAAGGATCCTCCCTGCCCAAGCTGGTGTCTCTTCTGAACATGCTCCCCATCTTATTTGAGTTTAGCCTCCAACCAGGTTTCTGTAGTGCATTGAAAGCTCTCAGACTAAAGGTGTGGAACACCCCGTGAAAACATGGGCTACTTAAAGTGGAGAAATTAAAGGACGTTCCCTTATAGAAAGCTTCCCTTAGACAAGAAATTGTGCCAGTAATCTTACACTTTGGATGAAAACCCCTTACAGAGCTTGTGTCATGCTCTGTAATTTTGTCGTGCTTGTGCAGCTTTGTGTCAGCAGCATCGGAATTGGCGTCGGGCAGCTCCTACGGAGCGAAATCACAGCGGCTTCGCTAATGAGAGAGAGAACACATCAGAAACGAGAAGGCAGAACCGTAGGGATATGTCTTGACACAGTTGGCTTTTAATGATGCTCTAGTTTAGTTCATCGTGAGGGCAGTGCCACGGATGAGTAAAGGTGTTTTCTTTCCTCCTTTTTCCATGCTCAGAATTGCTGTATGGAATTGAACCCCAAAATAACAGGGCTGATGCAGGCACTCACTGGGAAAGGAGGCTCTGCTAAGGAGAAGGGTTTCTCTTGCTCAGTGCCACAATGCTGCTGCCTTGCTAGGCTGTAAAACTGTTCAGATGGTTATTTTTCATTTTGGGGTAGGCAAAACCTATCTCAGAAATATCTTTGTATGGTGCATCTGCCTTGAGTTTAGAGATTGATGGTGTAAAAACAAGAGGCTGACAGTAGAGTTTAAGACTGTTAACTTGAGTGTTGCAGACTCCCTTCAGACAGAGCTGGTCTTTGGCATTCCTTGTTCTAGAGTTCCTGGGAAAAGCGTTGTCAGCTGAGTGCTTGTAGGCACTGTCTGCGCATCCTTCTGGTTTCCATAGCTTCCTGGTGTTCTGCTGCGTACTTTTAACAGTTGTGGAAGCGATTGCCTGTTTAACTGACCCTGGAAGGGGAAATCCTCTATGAAATGGTTATGTGGCGTGAATGCTGAAGTCTCCCAGTGGTTATTGGGAGGAGATTATATATATTTGAAAAGGGTTCTCTGGATACCAAGTCCTGGTCTTCCTTGATCCTTCCAGAATCTGATAATTGATGGGAGCTGCCAAGTGTATGCATAGTGCTTGTGTTAATGAGAGGAGATCTGGGGAGGGTTGTTTGAAGGAGATCAGGCAGCTTTATCCCCTCAGACAGGTCATAAACATCTGAGTCTTTGGTCAGCAGTCAGTCTTTAAAGCTCTCGAGTTTTATATTGTCTTTTAAATTGATGTAAGAAGCTCCTGACACGTTTATCTTGGCACTTTCAAAGGTCGTTAAGTAGCATCACCTTTCAGAGACACTGGTTTCCTTGTGGAAAACCTAGGTCTCAAGAATACCATGTTCAGGCCCCCTAAGGAAAAGAATTTCATCCTGTCCAGCTATATATGGCTTACCAAAATAAGTGAAACTAAATGAACAGAAAATACTTGATGTGATAGGAGGGAGGGTCTTGGATGCTTTGCTGCTGCCCTGAGCCAAGTGAGGAGTGTGCTGGACAGAAGTGAAAGAGCTGTCTTGGGAGGAACCTTGGTGTTTGAGCAAGAAATAATCTTGGAGAGTCAAAAAAGTTGATACCTAGTTGTTGGAGAAAAGAAATAGGTGGGTTCGTTATGGAAGTTTCCTTATCTGTGGGAGGGAATAATGGTGAAACGAGGGTAATGAGATAGTAAGGACAGGCAGCCAGGATCAGCTTGCAGCACTTGGGAAATGCTCCACCACTGTTGCTGGCAGAGAGGGCTGAAATGCTCAGAAAGAGACACTGAATTATAAGGATAAAGGAATAAAAAGAAATTAGAATAAAAGTATGTGTTGAACAGGGAAGATTTTATCAGGTTAAAGCCCATCATCTCTGCGCACTCCCCTCCCAATAATAAAAAGTAAAGGAAGGCAGCAGATTTCTTTGATCTGAAGCTCACTAAAGCACCTGCCTGAAGGATGTTGGACGCTTAGTCAGGCTGACAGCTGCGGAGATGTGGTTGCTGTAAGAGTGAAGGAAAAGAAAACAATATACTGGGTGAAAATAGAAAAAGCGGAGGAGGGTCGTGACTTCAGATGGTCCCTGAGGTCTGGGTTTGCAGTGAGTTGATTTATATAGTCATGAACCACTGGGGATCAAGGGAGAGGAGTGATGGATCTGGCTGGAGGGAGAAGCCGGAACGGTTGGTTTTTAAGCTTCTCTGGAGTCATGTGTACCCACACGGGCGTCTGATTGGGGAAACACTCACTTCTGGCTTAGTTGTAGAGGGTTTGAAAAGCTCTATTTTTACTCCAAGAGCAGATAGGAAGGACTTGGCTTAGTCCAGCAAAAGGAACGTGGGTAGGAGTGTCATCACTCTAAAAAAAGGAAGAAATGGGCCCAAAGCCAAAAGCCATCGTTAGCAGAAGGAGGGGGAGAGGTGCATTTGGTGGTGGGTAATTGCAGTGTGTAATTGTGAGTTGTTTACTGGTAGAGTGTCTCCAATTACGTTAGGTTTCTTGCCTTTTTTCACTTGTTCCTGTGCTATCTTCAAGACAATCTTGGTCACTGCGTATTCTTTAATACAGAACAGCTTTGGTAGCTGTGTCTGCCTTGGAGGGACACTGGCTGTCTGGGTTTTTAGTGCTGTTTTGGTGCTCCACTTCTGCAGCCTCAAAGACAGAATACAGCAAGTGCAGGCCACAAAGGGCCCTCCCTTTGGTGTGGGTGACCCGCCAAGACATTTGGTTGATTTTTGTTGATGATTCTCTAGGTCATTTCTTGTCTCAGGTGTGTTTTTTGCTCTCCCTTTAAGCAGTACTAGAAGTGCACTCCCACTGTCAATGACAAAGCTCGGGACAGGGTCCACAATGGGTTGAGTTCTCAGGTTCTACACCACTGTATCCACTGCTTTGCTGCTGCCAACCTGGATGTTCTTCTTGCCCAGAGTCTTTCAAACACGGGTTTTAAGCAGCCTTTGAAAAGGCTGTCAATATTACTCACACCACTGAATGTTTCTCTTGCATGTGAACAACTGCTTGTATCTTACCATGTTTTTTTGTTTGGTATTAGAAGAGGAAACTTGGTCATTTGCAAGTTTTAATGATGGAATTTTCCCCTCTGTGGATTGAGTTTTCTGATTTTCTGGGTGTTTCTAATCCATGTGAAACATCAGTCTCCTCTTTGCAAGTGCGTACTGTCATACAATGTGTTCAAATACTTTTGCTTGTGAGAGATGCCTCCTTTGGCAAGGTACTTCATGTAACAGTGGTGGGATTTTTGCCTTGTGGTGCTCTATGCAGTGGAAAATCAGAATGTCATAAAATTTCAACTGGAAACCCACCCTGCTTTTTGGTCTGAGCTGTCTCGAACATCTTGATTTTACCTGAGCTCGTCTTGTTGGGATTGCGTGCCTACCTGGGAAGAGAAAGTCTTGGGAAAGCCGTGCTGAAGGGGATAACCGAGAGTGTGCCAAAAGGCTGTTTTTTCATTTCAAAATGGATTTTTAGTGATGAATGTACCTCGTGGCGGTCGGATAAGGTGTAAGCACCGCATGGGTCTTGATTTAACCAACCCAACCTTGGCACTGAGCTCTGCGACTGAGAACACACAAAAAACTATGTTTATGTGTTGTGGGAGGGTTGGTGACCAGTACTGCTCGATCAGCTGTAAAGGGACAACAATGTGCTTTTGTGATATAAGAGTGGGAATTGTCTGATCAGTTGTTCCAATGCTTTCATTTCTGGGTGCCAGAATCTGTCTCGGATCAATTGTTCATATGCTTCTGGTTCAGGGTGATGTAATCTGGGCAATGCCCACACGGAGTGCGCAGTGCTGCTTTGGTTTGAGCCTCTCTGGTACCAGAAGGTAGAACTGAGATCTTTTAAGTTTTAAAAACTGTTCTCTCTCCAGCTCTTGAGCATTTATAGCCACGCTATAAACGTCATCCTGTGTGAGCAATGGTGCTCTTGCAGGTGCTTTTATTCTCCCTTTGCTCAGATCGCACACTTATTGCTGAGGTGCTCTGTTGGGAACTTAACATGGAGTAAGTCAGCCTCGATTTGTGCTCGTCCCTGGCTTTGGCTTTCATGGAATGCCACCTCAGGATTTCCTATGGTCTAACACGTGTCAGTGTAGCTGCAAATGGGGCTCTTTTCCCTGTTTTTAAGCAGTGCTTGGCTAAGTTTGTGTCCTGGAGCAGCACTTCAGATGTTTGCTCTTTCCGCGTGGAGAACGTCAGGGTTTTCGGTGGCTTAGGCTGATGGAATGAAAGGGACCAGACTAAAGGAACATGATGGATGTGTGTGACTCAGAGCTGCCTTATACAGTACTACTTGTTCAGAAGGCTGCTTGGCCATGGATGGTAATGGGTGAGAGTGCTGACTAGAGCAAGCCCTTCAGAGTCAGGCAAAATAATCAGCTTTTGAATACAAACTGCCAGGTTTCAAAAAGATAATGGGTTTTATCTAAAACCAGCCAGTTCAGGTAATTCAGAGAGCTGGTCTTGAAGGCAAGGAAGAAATGGATTTATGTTCGGCTTTGCAGAACTTGAAGATGTATTTTCTGACCTCTGTTTAAAACCCCAACTCATTCAGTAGAAATAGGAAACAAATGAAAATCACGGACATCTCACCAGAGTCTCTTGGCTGGGTTTCCCCCCTGCATTTTTCCCTTTCTTGCAGGGATGGGATGGAAGCCAGCGCTAAAGCCTTTACATTGTGCTGAAGATCTCTCTGTGGTGTAAAATGTTGGGAATGGGGTTTATGGATTTATGTTCCAGCCTATGAAGTTTTTGAAGCACTAAGTGAAGTAGCAGATGTCATTGGGCCAACAAATGGGTAGAGAGCAACAGGGACACGAAGGGGCTTGGAGCATCAGGAATTGGGTGTGAAAGCAGCAATTGAGCATGGCTGGCTTTGGTGGAATATCTAGCTGGGTAGGTGCTTTGCTGCCCACGTTGCTCACACGTAGAACCTGTCTCATTGTGGTGTAAAACAACTTGAAAAGCTCTAAGTTATTCTTTCAGTTATGGTTTTGTAAATGAAGCTATATTGTTGCAGACAGATCTCTCTGTTTTCCAAGTGGGATGGGGAATGGTCTGGCTCTTGAGGTGAGTGTGTCACTCCTGAAAATCTGGGGAAGGTGATGCTCTTCAGTTTGCCTTGTGTGGAACAGAGAGCTTTTGTTCCTGTGTGGTGCTGTTTTTCTGTTAGAGAACACTTTCAGTGTTGTTGTGTGTGAAGTATCTTAATCTCAGCACTGAGTTGGGTGTTTCATGCTTGTTTTGTGTGCGATATAAGGTATCTGTTAATTCCTTCCCATGCTCAGAAGACTCAATAACCAGTCTCCTGAGAAGTGAGCCTTAGGTAGGAGGTGGTGCCTGTGTTTTGTTTTAAATAAAGGAATCTTTCAGGTTAGCAAGGCGACCTTGGTACTTGGGCTAACATTTGAGGATAATTGGTTGGTCACAGGTGCAAGGGGCTGCTAAGGTCATTCCAAAAGCACTTGTCTAGAGGAACCATGGAATTTCGTCCTGCAATTCCTTGCATGGACAACAGTTTCCTATGGAAAGTAGGCTGTCATATGTAGATGTCTGTGTGATTCATTTCCGTTGAGGCAGCGAAGGCTTCTACGCATTCCCTTGCCAGTCTAACTAGGTTGCTGAACTGCTGCTTCCATAGGCACATGCCCAGTGAAGTTTGGTAGGAAGCATGGCATCCCTGGAAGTTGTCCTGCAGTGAGTATGCAGACTTAAGTGGGTTGGAGTCTAGAGTACACATTGGCAAATGTTGTCTTGTCCTCAGAGTTAACCCCTGATAAGGATGAGTCACTAAATTGTTTTTTAGAGTCATAGAACCATGGAATGGTTTGGGTTGGAAGGGACTTCAAAGCCCATCCAGTTCCACTCCCCTGCCATGGGCAGAGACATCTCCCACTGGATCAGAGTGCTCAAAGCCCCATCCAACCTGGCCTTGAACATTTTATGCATGCCTGCTAAACCATGTCCCAAAGTTCCATGTCTGCACATGTTTTGAATCCCTCCAAAATAAAGAATGTTCTTCTTGTTGCAAGAGTATTTGTTACCAGTAGAAAAAGACGATGTTGATGAAACAATGTGATCCCTGGTAGAATTTCTTCAAGCCAAACTGTGAATTCTGCTCCCTTGGCCGTTCAAGCCTTAGTGCTCTGCTAAGTGGAGCTCATAAGAGAGGAGATTTCTGTGGGGTTGACAAGACTTGTTATGATTTGAACTGGAAAATCAAATACTTGGAGAGCTGCAGATACAACTGCTCAATTATTTCGACCTGCTGTGGGCAGAATAGGTCTCGTCATCACCCAGTGTTGGAAGGATCCTGTAGAGTTTTATTGTTCTTGGCCTAAATAAACACTTGATGATCTGGGTGAAGCAGAGATGATGGTGGTTCTCGCAACTATCTTGTGGAGACTGTCCTTCCCATGATCAGTACCTTTGGCACTGGATCACAGGCTGTCTCTGGAGTCATTGCCATCCTGGATGAGTGAAGGGAGAGATGTCTGGGGTGGTTGGAAATGCTGTGGGTGGCAGCATGGCACTAGGTATCAGCAGGTTGAGGGCGATTGGCTGGCATGGGAAGCCAGGTCACAGCACAGACATAATGTGGGCCATGCTATGGACCTGCTTAATGTGAGGGTTGGGGTGGTTTTACATTTTTGAGGAGCACGCTGTGTTCTCAGGAGTGGTTAGGATGGGGTGGCAATAGAGGGACTCCTGGAAAGCACCTGGACTTATGAGTGAGGATCATGGCATGGTTTGGGTGGGAAGGGACCTCAGAGATCCATAGGATCATGGAATCTTGGAATGGTTTGGGTTGGAAGGGAGTTCAAAGCTCATCCCGTCCCACTCCCCTGCCGTGGGCAGGGACACCTCCCACTGGATCAGGGGGCTCCAAGCCCCATCCAGCCTGGTCTTGAACACCTCCAGGGATGGGGCAGCCACCGCTTCTCTGGGCGAACGTGTTCGTATCAATAGAGCCCGCTGGTGGCCGCCCCCCTACCCCTTGGTAACCCCCTCCCCATGGCAGCCCTCGCCCGCGGTTTCTGGTATCTCCCACCCCTCCATGTTGGCTGTCCCCAGCTCAGTGGTAGGTTCCGCGCGGCCGCTGGTAGCCTCCCCCCCCCCGAGTACCCGGTGGTATCGCCCCCTCCCCACTGCCGTTGCCCCACTCCGCCCCGCGCAGTGGTACCTCCCCCGGCCGTTGGTGGAGCCGCCCCGTGCCCGCTGGCTCCCCCCCCCCGCCCCGCGCAGTGGTACCTCCCCCGGCCGTTGTAGCCGCGCTTTGGAACGGTCCATTTCCTGTTCCCCTGTGACAGCGGGGGGGGGGGGGGGGCGGCTGCCGGCTGTGTCCGTGTGTCCGTTCGGCGGGGCGGCGGGCATGGCCGCGCCGTGAGGCGGGCGCGGGAGGCCGTCATGGAGGCGTACGTGCTGGAGGACATCCTGGAGGTACGGCCGGGCGGGCCGCGAACAAAGGGGGGACGCGGCCTGCGGGCAGCGCCGGGGCCTGGGCCGGGCCAAGGAGGGGGCGGGGGGCGGTGACCGGAGGGGGACTGGGGCGGGGCCAGGGGGGGTGGGGGGGAACCGGTTCTTGAGGTACTGGGGGGTGCAGGGCTGGGCCAAGGGGTTGTGGGGGGACACCAGTTCCTGAGGTAGTGGGGGTCCGGGGGCAGGCCCAGAGCTGGGCCAATGGAGTGTGTGTGGGGAACGCCAGTTAGCGGGGTGCTGGGCGTGTGTGTGAGGTGCTGGGAGGGCGACTGGGCCAAGGGAGTCCGGGAGGACACACAGCAGTCCCCGAGATGCTGCAGGGTCAGGCCTGGTGTGTGCCCAGGGTTGGGCACTGGTGCTGTCCCTATAAAATGGGTGGGGATCTGTTCCTGAGGTGCTGAGGGAGACAGCCCCAGGGTTGGGTCAATGAGGATTGGGTGGGCCAGTCCCTGGGGTGCTGGGGGTGCAGGTCCATGTGTGCCAAAGGCAGGGCGAGTGAGGGGACCGGTTCCCAAGTTGCTGGGGGCTCAGGCTCAGTATGTGCCCAGGGTTGGGCACTGGTGCCGTGTATTCAGAGTGTGGGGGGACTGGTTCCCAGGATGCTGTGGGGTCAGCCCTATTGTGTTCCCAGGGTGCTACAGGGTCAGTCCCGGTGCATGCCCACAGGGCAGTGCAGTGACCAAGCAAGCAGCTCTCCTGCAGAGCTACTGCTGGGCATCACTCTGTCTCCCGTGCTTGCCGGCGCTCCTGTTCCCTGCACTGAAGTCTGTGTTAGGCCTATGTAGTTTCTATGTTCCCAGTTATCTGAAGTATGCTCTGCTTGGGCTTCCTCTGCACGAGTAGGTCCTGCGTTACGAAATGAATAACATTGTCCCTGCTGATGAAGGGAACTTGGAAACGCTCTTTTAGCCACGTGAAGGGAGACCTCCCTAGGAACCCTAAAGTGAAACTTGTGTTCACAGTGGCAAAGGCCTCTATTCCTCTATTCCAGATCATATTAACTCTAATTGTTTCTTGGTGGTATCTTTGGTGGTCCTGTGGTTTTTTTTCTGATTTTGCAAGCAAAAGCTCTGTTTCACTGCAAGCTGCTACCCTATAGCTGCTGTCAGAATTTAAACAGAATGGTGCTTTCAGCGATGCATGTCCTGTAGAGTTTTTCCTGTCACAACCATACTTAAGTTGCTCTTTATGTACCTTTAAAGTGTTAAATTGATAAAAATACATAGTGCTGGTGTTAACTTCCTTGTAGACCTTGGAACTGTTTCACGTAATGGCATCCAGCACGTGAACACGACTGCAGGTTGTGCTTAGGAAACCAGCACGGATGTACAGACAAGGCTTTTAGTGGTGCTTGTCTGTGCCTGGGTTGCTGTGGTGGGAGACCGACAGGGAGTTGGGCTTTCTGCCATTAGACGAACGCTTTGGTACCTCACTTGTCTCACTGAGTAGAAAGCTTTTTCTTTCTATTTTTGCTTTCTTGTAACTATAATTGTCAGATGCAGCTCCATAAATGAATGAAGTGCTTGGCGTTTGTTAATATTCTTGTTTGGAAAGGCAGTACCAAATTAATTATGTCCATTTAGCGGTATTTTTGGGGTTGTATTTGTGAACCAAGCAATTTTATCTTGCTCCTCAGAGTAGGATGTGATGACCACCAGGGGTGGTGGATGCCCCATCCCTGGAAACGTTCAAGGCCAGTTTGGGGCTCTGAGCAGTCTGATCTGGTTGAAGATGTTCCTGCTCGCTGCGGGAGGATTGGACTGGATGGTCTACAGTCCCTTCCAACCCAAACCATTCCATGATTCTATGACTTTTTTGTTGATAATCTCATCACACATTCTTTTCATGGTCATGAGACCAACTGTGTCCAGGTAAAATGCCTTTAATCACGTGTGGCTTGCCTGACTTGAGATCTGTGTAAGCTGTAACTTGAATCAGTTGTTCAGGAGTCTCTGAAATACTCTAGTAGCATAAGAGGCTATTCAGAATTCTTTAGTGCATCGGTAGAAGCAATGCAGTTGTGTTCCCAGTATGCGTCCAGAAGTAAAGCTTTCTTCTCCTGAAAGTTGCACCTGTTGTAACTTTTTATGGTGTGTGTTTTATTTTTGCATTTCAGCTTTTTTTTTTCCTGTGGAGCAACTGCTAATGTTCACTCAAAGACAGCATCATAAAGACAACGAGAACTGCTCTTCCTTGGGCAGCAGAATCTGTCTTTGTTTTACTGAGCAGACCCTGTAACTGCTTAGTATTCAGTTAAGTTTGGAGGGATCAGTCCTTTCTTCTTTGTAAAATATTCAAGAATGTTTTCACCTCTGAGTTGTTCATAATTAAAAATGGGGGGAAAAGGCATTTTGTATAGTATGCTCGTTATGTTAATGAGTTAGTGTAGAGGCCAGGGTTCAAATTGAGTTAGAGGTCCTTACTGTAAGAAGCAAGTGGGTGCTTCTGGGGCAAAAATCACCCCTAAGTTAAAAAGGTAGACACTAATCAGGTAGTTCATAGTTCGTATATTCTGTCTTCCCTCAATATGAAGACTGCTTCTTCAGGGAGAGGAAGAAACGAGATGAGGTGAAGGCCTAGTAACCTCTGCGTGTTTCATTGCTGAAGTTGCAGGACTCTTGGGAAGAGTGATTTCTAACGTAGTTCTTTACTAGCTGAGGATAAAACTGCAATAGCTCTTCAGTAAGTTTGATGCACTGGCTGGCAGAAATGGTCGTTGGCCTTGGATGTCATGCAGTGACCTGGCTGCCATGTGCTTACACCACCTTCTTGGAAGGTGTCCTTCATGCAGAACCTGAGCTGGCTTTGCTGCTGCCAGCCGCAGAACAACATTGTCTTGGCTCTGCTACTGGAATCTGATGTTAGAAATGCTGCGTGGGAATGCAGTTGGATAATCTGCAATTGGCTTCAGCTCATTTGGCTCTTCTAGTAGGTGTATCTTGGCCATACTTGTGTCCTGATGTATGACCTAGCTGACAACAAGGCCTTTTGTTGGTGTAACTTCTCAGGTTTTGCCTCGTGCTGGTGAAGGAATAGTTAAGCAGCAGGAGCCTGTAGAGTGGAATCTGTAGGGAGGCATAAACTCGTAGTGGTGTGTCTGATGCTTGAGTTAGGGAACTCAAGTGTTCTCTTGGTCAGGAGAAAAGGAGGTATGCTTTGTCCTGATAGATGAGGACAGGGTCTGTATTGTCCTGTGCTGAACTCGGGCTAACAGCAGAAAACTGAGAGGTAAATTTATATTCCCTGTGTTAATCTGAGGCATTTCAAGAGAAACAGCCACGTGTTTTGACCTTCGGGTTCTTGGAGAACTTGTTTGTGCTTGACCTCGGAGAAGGAGGCTGAAGTGCAGTGCAGACGCACGTGCGGCAGTTTCTTTACGCCCTTAGTAAATGCATTTAAGAGACAACCAATCCTTAATTTTCTAGCTTAAGGTAAATATCTTTCACCTACCTTGAGCTGCGTCTAAAGATTGTTATGAACAAAGCTTCAGTTCTTATTGTGATGGTGGGAGTATTTCCTGACTGCGGGTGTGTTTTTCAGTGTTGTACTGGCATCACAGGGATGGTAGAATAATGTCAAAATCCTGCCGGGGTCGTGTTCTGTGTGCCTGCTGCTGGCGTTGATGTGGGAGCATCACTACTTGCGCCTTCAGTGCAGGAAAGCTGGGGAGGGGCTCTTGATCAGGGACTGCAGGGATAAGACAAGGGGAATAGTTTGAAGCTGGAAGAGGTGAGATTGAGACAAGATCTTAGGAAGAAATGTTTTCCTCTGAGGGTGGGGAGGCCCTGGCCGAGGTTGCCCAGAGCAGTTGTGGCTGCCCCGTCCCTGGAGGTGTTCAGGGCCAGGTTGGATGGGGCTTTGAGCCCCCTGATCCAGTGGGAGGTGTCCCTGCCCATGGCAGGGGTGGAACTGGATGGGTTTCAAGGTCTATTCTGACCCAAACCATTCCATGATTTTATACTCTTATCAGCCACAGCACAGACAGTGGAATGTGGCTTATATGGTGCCCAAAAGCCTTGTACAGAGCAGAGCCTTTCGTGCTTGAGTCCATGGGTGTCTGCTAAAACAACGATGGAACTAAGAGCTAACACGAAATGGAAGAGTGATGTCTGTAATACATCCTCAGAGATCACGGAGGCCTCTGCAATGCCATTTTTTTAACAGGCCAAAGCTTTTAATATTTATAAACCTTGCAGTCTCCTGGTCTGAAGATTGAAATCAGGTTTATGCTACAGTATTTCTGTGTGGACATTAGTAGCTTTTCCACGTTCCAGCTCTTGAACAGCCTAATCCTTTCTCTGTTCCCCTTCTCAGAGTTTCTGTTGATAACCTTGCCTGTTCTACTTCTACCTATTTTCTTGGTCTTTTTCGAGAGAGTACCTAAGTGAAGGCTGATAGTGTGCTTCAGCATTTCCTAGTGATGTGTTGCAGTCATTCCTGTGTTGTCTGTCAGAGCAAGTCCTTCATGTGTTATGTTCCAAAAAAGCTGGAGCACTGCTGTAGCATTCCTTATGTTAAGGCAGCGTTACCAGTCTGGGCCACATCCAGTCCCAACCCCAGGGGATGCATTTTGGAAGCTTGTGTTCCTGGCTTGGTCCAAAACAGTAGGATTTCAGAGGCTGACTCTTAAGAAATATTGAGATGATGTTAACATGAGAAACATCACTTAAATGCTGCAGGGTTGCCCCCACAATGATGTTTAAAAGGTTTAATTGAAGCTGGTGGCAAGACAGCAGGAATGCCGTATGGAGTGCTGGAAGTGCATCAGGAACTGGGCTCTGGCTTGCTGCGGAGCTGGGAAGTTGTGTTGTTGTCTAGTGGGCTGAAGGAGAAATGAACTCGTTACTCTCCAGCAGAAGATGCACCCCAGTAAGTCCAGCCTTGTGTTTGTTTGGCTGTTCGTTTGGTTCCAGTCGGTGTGGTGCCCTGGTGTCAGTTGATGGCCAGCTGATCCTGCCAGGGTTTACCCAAACTGTAAGTATAGCTCCTGTGTCAGGGTGTTCTGAGGTCAACTCCTGTTCCAGGAGCTCTCTGCATGAGTGAGTACTGAGCGTAGCTGAATGTGCCTTCTCTGAAGTGTCACTCAGGGAGCTGAACTGGCCTGAGGAAGGGGAGTAAGGAACACACTAACAGGTGAGACCGGAATTCATCACTCAGCTCATGTTCAGGAGGTGGCACTGATACCCCTGGTGATAACTAGGAACAGTGTTGCGTGAAGCTCATCCCACAAAGAAGACCAGGATGCTAGAACCTGTACCATATCCTTGTCTGGCTGGTAGCGTCACACGAGTGGGATCAGCTGGAGAGGAGGGTCTTTCTGAGCATGCTGGCTGAGGTATTTGTGCACCTTACTGATCTACCCTGCAACTGTCGATGCAGTACAAACCTCTTTGTGCTGCCGCCGCCTTTCCCAGGCTGGATGGAGGTGGCAGAATGGTGTCAGTCTGACAGAGCAGCAGTGCTGGCAGTCACTGAGGCCCCATCGGCTCTCCAAGGTGAGTGGGAACACAAGCAAAACTGCTTGGATACTGTCCAAGGGCTCTTTGTATATTTTGTGCTTTCAAGCAGAACTCGGGAAGGTGATTCCCCTTCTTTTTGCCTGTGCTGTGAGGCAGAGAGCTTAGGACAAACGTGTGTTGAGTCTTCTAGAAAAGCAAATCCCAGCTTTGATTCCAATTCCTTTCCAAACCCTTCCAGTTAATTTGGTGCGGTTGTCTGGCAGGGCAGGGAGCTGAAGTTCACTGCTGGATTTGGGTTCCCTTGTATGACCAGCAAGTAGTAAAAGCTTGTCGATGTGATTTTTGGGGGTCTGAACCTGTTTCTCCTTGCCTTGCAGGAAGAGATTACAAGCTTGCCAGTATGATTGGAATCTGTTCATGTTATTTATGTGTTATTGTTTTATCTGTTTCAGTAACTGTTCTTTCTCGGTACAGCGATAGGGAGATGCAATTACTGTGGGAGAACCCTTTAAGGCAGTAAGTGCTGGGGTATATGGGGAGCTGCTGTTTGAAAGGTCTGTGGTATTCAGCTGGTGAGGGTCTTGCTAACCAGGATAACTAAACCAGGGCCTTGACCAGCAGGTGGGATGAGGCTGTCTGCAAAGGTCTTTCCCAGCCCAGCCTCTTAGGTCTTGCAAACAGTTTTTTCAAGTCAGGCACTTAATAAAAAACAAGAGAGAGTCAAGAGGGGTGTTTTAGACAGGTGAATTTTTTTAGATTTCATCCCACGTACATGCAGTCCTTAAATGCTGCAGAAATGTGTAAAAATGTTATTTTCATGGTTAAGGTACCTGTCCATTTTTTCCTGCTTGTGCCTGAAATATCTCCAGATCGTCACCGTGCTGATATTTGCTGGCAATGGGGACTGATAGGAAGTCACACACTCTAGAGCTGTAACCCACACTCCAAACAACCTGACAACCTGTTAGACAACCTCAGCATCCCAGTCAGGCGAGAAGGAAACAGAGAGAGCGGGCTGGTGGAAACCGTGGGTCTCCATCTCTTCATGGCCATGCTGCATGGTTCTGGCATGGGTTCTTCAGCTTTGCTGCACTTAAACAAACAACATTTCTGGATGGACTGGAGCATCTTAGGTGGTGTTTTAGGAGGAAGTGTAGTATTCCTGTCTCTCACGGTGGACAGGCATGTTGTGTTAGGAAAAGAAGCTCTGTCTAAGCAGTTTTGTCTGTGATCCAAATGTGATTGAGTGTGGTTGGAGCTCGGAGAGGCAGGAGTGGAAACCACTCCTGATGCAGCTTGTCGTACTGAGGAGCTCTGTTTTTGTAAATATTGAATAAAAACACTGAAATATCTTTGTGGAACAGATGTGATCAGAAGCATTCAGGGGAGAGGAGAAATCAAAATCAGAGTACTGGTTTGAAGGAACTTGGCACAGGATTTTTATATCTAGTGTGTGAAGCAAGTAGTGTAAAGGAAGGACTTCACTAAAATTGCTGTCTTTGCCCTTAAACCTTGATTGATTTATGTATTTTTTTAATAGGATCTCTTTTAGGTAAGATGAAAAAAAGATCTGTTTGGGTTTAGTCAAATACTTGTATGTTACTTTAGCTACCTTTATGAGTCTGTTAATTTACCATATGTGAAAAATGAATCTGTTCAGTACACAGAAACTTTCAATTGATGTGCCAAATAGAGCAAAATAAATGTAATTCATTTATTAGGTATGCCTAGCAGTGGTTTGTTTTGAAGGCAGAATTTAGTGACTGCTCAGCTTGTCATAATTTTAACCAAACAACTTGAAATTATTAGGAATAATTCCCTCTGCTCAGTTCCCCAGGCGGTAACAATAGGAATTCTAATCAGATACTGAACTCGCCTGTCTCCTAGTGTAACTTTATCCTCTAGCTTCTCATCACAGAGAAGATGGGTAAACTAGGCCAAACTGGTTCCTTTAGTGAAAAAAAGGCTTCAGTTCTGAATGCCAAAACTGGAAAGGAAATTCGCTTTATGTTTTAGGTGGTTCCGTTTCACTTTCAGTGGGCTCAGTTTTTATGTCTGTAAGTGTGGCCAGTTGTTTCAGGACAGTTCCTCCATTTAAATTTACAGGACAAGACTAAATACTAATAGACCTAGAATGACTTGAAGTAATTTCAAAGCTTGTGACCTAGCTAGTCCTGTCTTCCCCAAATCCTTCTGGTTAACTTCATAAACATCTCTACTTATTACCCTGAGTCAGTTGTGCTGTGCGATAGGAGATGCTGAAGGGCAATTCATTAGGATGGTTACATGTGGGAAAGCAGATGTCCTAAGAGGACCACTGGTTTGTACATTCCCCTCCCTGATCCTGGTGGGTTAAGTTGAATGCAGGCTGTGGAACTTCTGGAGGCAGTATCCTAGCCAGTTTCTGATTTTGATCTGCGCAGGGCAAGAAAGGACTTTCTATAGTTCGCTTTGCAGTCGTATGGCTTGTGGTGTTTGATTTGGTTGGGACCAGCCTCCTACACTGATCCTGACTTACAGCACCTTCCTGACTGAGCTGTTCTTCAGCCCGCTCTGCGTTGATGGTGGATTTGAAGCAGTAGCAGCATGGCTGGTATCTTGACTATTTCCTAGTTTTAGGTAGGAGGGGATGGAAGCTAAACCTGCATATGCTAAACAAAATAGCTATATCTTAACCTTTTTTTTTATTATTGGTAGAGACATGTAAAACTGATCTTTTTTCCTCTGTGCTCTCTAGTTTTTCCTCTTGCTGATGCGCATTGGTGTCCACATCTCCCATGTGCTGGTCACTTAGTATAGCGTGGCTTGGCCAAAGGCATTACCACCTTGCATCAAGAAAGAGGGCTTTGTGGAACATATGCATAGTGCTTCTCTGGTTTTTAGTCCCTGAAACAGCGTGTTGCATTGAGAGGGACGGGGTCTGATGCTGGTACGGTGCCCTGGGCAGTGGGCTGCTGCTCTGGTCATTGGATGATGGGAAAGGAAAGCTGTGACAAAGCTAAGCCACACACTGCCTGTCTTGAACATAAGACTGGTTCCAGTGTTCCTGCGATTTGTCGTACATCTCCGCACACAAGTTGGTACCTTAGTGCTGTCAACAAGCCCGTGCACACATCACTGTTTCATTCATGCTGAAGGAAATTCTGAGTTGGACTGAAACAGTTTGTGTGCTCATCCTGTCCCTCCTCCACATGTCCTTGTTCCTTCTGCTGCTTCAGCCTTCACCACAGAGCACTTGCTGTTGTGAAGTACAGCTGACCAAAACTACTTACAGAAGGGAATGATTTCCTGCCAAATCTGTGTAAGGAAACATGTGGGCAGCTCAACATTATTTCTGTTTCAAACCAACTGGTGTTCAGGCTGCTTTCTCACTGTGCTCAGTAGCCACGCTGAAAGGTAGAATGAATTTGCCCTTCTTTTTGGTGACCGTGGACTTGAAGCCCAAAATGCACGTGTCAGAGAATGTGAATCCTAGAGGATTTATTTTTTTTTTTTTTGACAGGAACAATGAGGAGTAAACATGCAGCCTGGATGAGAAGGACTGGTAGTCCTACTGAGCATTGTTTGTTGAGGGCAGGGAAGGTACTGTTTATCTGAAGTTGTTGGTTTTCCAAGGCTTTTATTCACTGATGTTGTCTTACAGGAGAAAAAGTGTTCTGAAGGGAGTAGAGGTTATGCAAAGTGGGCAAAACAGGCAGACTGGAGTGGGAGGCTGACAGCTTTTCTGCCTTACTGTGCTGGGAGAGATGGATGTCTGCAATTGCAATGTCTTTTCCTCTACAGCAGTTCTTTGTGTTGCTGAGTGTGAGCACGGAGATAGTCTGCCGCTGTGGAGGGGACAGACAGGGAGGGGTTAGGAGCATGGGGTGACAGTAGCTTTGTTAGCAGTTCTTCAGTCCCTTGAGGGTTTCTGGGCTCTTCGTGTTGGTTTGTACCCTTCCAGGACTGTGGCAGAGGAGGCAGGGAGCGAGTGGGTCAAGTTCACCTGAGACTGGCAGGGCCTCGGCCATGCTTCCTTCCCTATGCTTATCAGCCCGCTGCGCTGCTACCACAGATGCAATGTTGCTGCCCCAGGGTTGGTAAATCATCCTTTAAATGTTAAATCTCATTTTCCCAACCCAAGCTGGCTGTTGCTCCTGATGCTTCATGCTAGCTCCCACATTGTCTACTGTTAAAAAGAGAAAGTGGGTGCTTTTAGGGAGAACTTCAGTCTTTCATCCTCAGTGTGGTGCCCTCTTTAATGTAGTTTTTGTTGTGCAGCCTCATTCCTGTGCAAGGGGTTTGGTACAAAGTCTCTGGTGGTTCTGTTCCAGGACACTGGTGTAACTGCCACCAGCTTCTCCTGTGCCTTTTATCAGCTGATGTGATGGAAGAGTGCAGTTGCGATCTGTGTTCAGATAAACCCCAAGCACTTTCCTCAATGTGTTCAAGTGGGTAACTGGGATTCTCTTAAGATAGCACCACCAGTGCCTTATCTGGTCTGTATCTCAGTATCTGTGTTTGGGATGAAAATACATGGATCGATTGTGTTCTGAATCAAAATTCTGTTGCCTGGACAGCTTGCCTGCATGTCAGAAGCTTGAGGGAGTAGAGATTGCCCCATGCATGTATTGCAGCCAGCGCAGCAGAGCGATCTGTCTTCCCATCAGAGGTTTTTGGAATACATGAGCACCTGAACTGCCCTCTGTTTTGAGGTTGAGTCTGTTGTAAGGTCAGAGTTGGAAACACAGAAATAAGCCATTTGACAACAGTTAAGGAACAGGAGTAAACCCCTGGTGGGGATGGTGGCTGTTTCACCACCATGGTAGTCACTCACGGATGTGGGGAGGACTAAAGCCAGGCTGATGCCTGCAAGCCATGCTGCCTGAGCAATGCTTATGGCAGATGGAGTGAAGCAAGGCTGAAGCATCTCATGAAGGCTGGGAAAGTTGGAGGTTTCCCTCCTCTTAACTTTACAAATAGATTGTGCTCTGTCTGTGGAAACTCACTGCGTAGACGTGTTCATGGAGGCTTTCTTTTTCGGACTGTGGTTTGAATGGGTGTAGGATTCTGGTGGTTTTGGGGCAAGAGGGTGGGCTTGCAGTGATTGGCAGGAATAGCTTTGAGTGCCTGCCCTCTCTTTCCTCTCAATCTGCGTGTGTTGCTGAGTTTGGCACTTCCTTGGCACAGGCTACAGAGAAGCCGCTTTTGGTCATCTGAGGCCTGGCCTCGTGGCGAGGAATAAGTGTGTGTTCACATCAGGGAGAACAGCTCTCGTATGAACAGACCTCAGCTGCGCTGTTGGAAAAGCAGTGAAGGCAGGGCCCCCAGGCACTGTTGCTGCCTGGAGCTTTGTGGCTGCTGGCTTTGTCCATGTGGAAGTTGTGTTGCAGTTGTTTCCATTGTTCAGCTGTGGTGACCTACAGTCCTTAGAATAACAAGTTGTTTCAGCTGGAAGTGAGTGGGTGTGCGCAGTTCTGAGCTGAAACCTCTACCGAGTGTATTGGGCTGGGGAAAGGAATTGGTGACATTGCAGATGGAGCGCTGATGAGGAGTTGGGCCCTACTCAAAGGATTAGGTAAGGGTCCAGATCTCTTACAGCAAAACCTGGGGACACTGGAGAAATGGCTGCGTATTGAGCTGTGGAAAGAGGGCTCGGGGTACTTCTTGAAGACTCTGCAGGCAACAGACATGCAGAAAACCCATGATAAAGATAAAGCATAATCATTGGGATTTCAAACGTGACTCTTACAGAGGCTGCAGAACTGAAACAATACACGTGTGCTTTTAACACCTCAGCATTTTATGTTTGTAAGTTTTCACTGTCTCCTTAGGTGTCATTTAAAAGGAGGGTGCTTCAATGTTTTGAAAGGGTTGGTGTGGATCTATCGGTGTAGCAAAGCTCTTCATTGTGAGTTTGGAAATGCTCATATTGAAAATGCATCCATTAAATCTCTCCTTGGAGTATGCAGTCAAGGCAAAAGGTGAGTCCAGTGAGAAGGAACATGACCAATTGTTAGAGAAGGATTTTCTCTTTCTTGTGAGCTCACCTTCCTTGAACAAGGCTTAAGAGAATAATTAGTCCCTTGATAGTAGGGCAGTGAGGAACAGGGTGTAGCAGTGCACACAGGACTGCTTGGTCCTTTTTCAGGAGTGCACACGTTGTTCAGAGATGCTGGTGTTGCTGGGAATCGAGGCACTCTTGAGGTGGCACTCCAAAACCTGTTGTTAAAAGCAGAGTCACTCTTAATTACTTCCCAATTTTCACATATTGAATGACAAGACTGAGAAGACTTTGATACAGCTACGCTGTTCTGTGCTCCTTGTGTTCTCTATATACCTTCATTCTTACTAGTGGATCCATTGAAGCTGGCCACATCATCCTTAAGGGTCAGTCTGCTTCTTCAGTTGGGATCTGCTTTAAGTGCAAGTTTATCCTGAGAGACTGAGAGCCTTCGAGCTGTCCTTCAGCAGGAGGAGAGGTGGGAAGCTCTCCATTGGCGTTGGTGTAGCTCCGAAGGCTCAGAGCCTGTGGTGCAGCCTGGGTGGAGAGGTGGCAGAGTGGTCCCAGGCAGCAGAACCCTCTAAGCTTGTTATGGCTGTTGTGAGCAGGCTCTGGTTTCTGTGGCCCTGTAAGTAACTTGTTAAGTAGCTTAAGTGATGCTTACCTCAGGTATGCGGGCTGCAGTTGTTCAAGTGTGACATTGGGGGATTTTGGCAGCGGGGGAAGGGGGTGATTCCAGAAAGCTCAGTTGCCTCATCTCCTCTCTTCATGGCTGTTATGTCTCTGATGGACAGACCTTTATCCACTGGGGAGACATGACAGTTTACTTACTAGAGACTGCCTGAGTAGGGACAGGCTCTCTGTTTAGTACCCCTTGGTTGTCAGGTGGCTTTGCAGAAAGCAGTTTCCCTTTTAGTTTGTGACAATATGGGAACAACCTTTGCTGTTGGTTGGTTGTTTTAGATCTCTACATGTCAGGGCTGGGCCGGAGACAGCAGCAGTCCGAGTTCCTCACACACCACCAAAGCGTTGCTTCTGTGATCAGTACTTTCCAAGCACGCTCCAAAAGTTGGTTTCTGTCGAATTGTCAATTTCAGCTTTTCTGCAGGGCTTGGGAAAAAGGAAGTGCCTACCTGTGTTTGGGCGGTTGGACTGGAAGCGTATCAGATTTGTACTGTTAACATGAAGTGTCTGAATCCGAGCTTTTGGGAGCAGGATCGGGGGAAAGCATTTTTAGAGTCAGTGTTCTGATAATTTCTTTTCTTGTGAATTTCATCTCCTGTTATTCATGTTGGAGACCAAAATTTGTATTTCCTATAAATGAGAAATTGAGGCAGGGAACTTCCTAAGATAAAGAGTTGAGGTGTTGTTATTTTAACGTTGTCATGAGAACTTTCTCGCACAAACAGTTGCAGCTGAATTCCAGCTAATTCATAAATCTGCTTAATGTGGAGGTGTGCTGAGTGTTTGGAATGAAAATGGAAAATGGGAAAACCCACTAAACTGAAGGTCTCTTCCCCTGTACCTTCTCAACTGTCTTGTATGTGGGTTTCAGTCTGCCTGCCTCTCTCTTTGTTGCTTGTGAAGCCGTGGATGCAGACTGCTGAGGAGAGGAGGGAGTTTTCCTATGAGTATCTCAGCACCTGCCTCGCCATCAGGAACACTGCAGTGATAATGCAGGTGTCCCTGCAGCAAGAACGCCGCCGGTGCCAGCCCTGAGGACTGTTGTGCCGTTTCAGCAGCATGGACTGTTACTCTGCTCACCAATCCTCCTCCCTCTTGTTATATTTTAGCAGCAGCAAGAGAAATAAGAGTGTTGTAGCTGATGGAATAAAATGAAGGAAGAGGCTGTTGAGACATTCCAGGTGCTGGACTGCAGATTTCTGCTGAACAAGGCTCTTAGATTTGGGGAGGGTCGCTCTGTGTTTGATAGACAGCAGCTCTGATGATGTATCCCAGATAACTGTACAGGGAAGAAATGCTGCTGTAAGGATTGCTGGCTGCGGTGATTGGAAGGGCAGGGGAGAGGCACACGGCTTGGTCCTGCTTCCAAATAGATTTGAAGGAAAGACACAAACGTACAGGACTTGAATTGAGTCGGCAAAGTCGTCTGCTTGACTTGACTGCAGGGTGTGCTTTCCCTCTCAGGAAGTCCTTATCTTTATATAAAAAAAGCGTGTCTTGTCTAAATCTCTAGTAAACCATCACATCTACTTAGAGCTGTCCCTATAAATTAGGTGATCATGATGTTCAGTTTGTCCCTGTGGAAATGGCAGGCAGCACCAGAGGCTTCTCTTCAGTAAAGTTCTGGATGGAATTTTTGCTATCAGACATTATTAATGCTGTGAAGATCTCATCGTAAAATGACCTGAAGCCTGTGTTAAGTGGCGGTTTCACCTGAAAATGTGTAGCCTTAGGTGGAAAGGCGGAATCATCTGCTTTGCCTTAGTATTCAGTTTGATGAAGTCACAATCGATTCCTGCAGTTTTACTACAGGATGTATGTAAGTTGGTGCTGTGTTTGAATGTTTCAGGTCAGGATATTTTTTCCAGTGAGCTGCCTTTCAGCTGGGATGGGTTACTGCCCTTTGAAAGCATGAGAGGGAATATTCTGAGGGCTGAAAGGGAGCACAGACATGGATTTCTTCCTTTAGTGAAGGGCTGAAAAGCTTCCCACCCTTTCTTACCCTGAGCAGACCTGTTGCTCAGATGAAGCAAAATGGGCCACGAAGATGATCCAAGGGCTGGAGCACCTCTGTATGAGGACAGGCTGAGAGATTTGGGGTTGTTCAGCCTGGAGAAGAGAAGGCTGCCAGGAGACCTTAGAGCAGCTTTCCAGTACTGAAGGGGGCTCCGGGAGAGCTGTGGAGAGGCTCTTGATCAGGGAGTGCAGGGATAGGATGAGGGGAATGGTTTGAAACTGCAAAAGGGGAGATTGAGATGAGATCTTAGGAAGAAATATTTTCCTGTGAGGGTGGGGAGGCCCTGGCCCAGATTGCCCAGAGAAGTTGTGGCTGTCCCATCCCTGGAGGTGTTCAAGGCCAGGTTGGATGGGGCTTTGAGCCCCCGATCCAGTGGGACGTCTCCCTTGCCCATTGCAGGGAATGGAACTGGATGGGCTTTGGGGTCCCTTCTCAAACCATTCCATGGTTCTATGAAAAGTGCAGTGTGTGTCTGTGGTGTCGGCATTCTGAAGAACCTTTGGCATGATGAGTGGTTTGTCTTCCAAAGACCCCCAATGATTTCTTCAAACTTAGACTCAAGAGCTGCATGTGAAGACTTTGGCAGCCCATTAAGGTTAAAAGAAGATGAAATTGTGCATGGTAATTTGCAGAGGTTTAGGGTTGTCTATTTGTATGATAGGTTTTTGGTGTCTCAGTGAAAATTCAGTGCTTGAAATACTTGGCCTGGTTTTCCATGTTCCAAATATATCATTGCTTTGTTTTGATTCACTCTCCCCTCATGCATCCCTTGCTGTGCGTTGAATGTTTAGATATGAGACATTAAAAATACCTGGTGGTGTTGTGCAGAGAGAACTGAACTGGTTATTAGTCAGAGCTGGACTTCGTTCTTGCACTGGGAATGCTGTTTTCTTTCCTCTTGTGTGTTCCACCTGCAAGTTAAGTATAAAAGCTGGTATTTCTGTGTAAAACAGATCCGTGGGGTGTATTTGTGAAGCAAACAGTGGAAAATACTCTGCTTTAAAGAAATGCTCATGAAAGTTGTATGAAAGACAGATATATATGTATTTATTTGGTGCAGTGTCTTTGCAGTAACTTGGAGCAGCTCCACAGTAACCCCCAGGGCTGTAGGAATGGATCAGCAGATGCTCAGTGGAGCTGATCAGCAGCCAAAAAAGACTTGGGGACCACTTTTCATACAAGCACGGGCACAAGCAAATCCCTAACCCTGTCCCAGTCCCTGGCTCCGGGTCTCCAAGGGGTGGTTTGTCTATGTGCGTGCCCTTTCAGCCTGTCCAGTCCTGTGCATCCAGCCTGGCAGGGGCAGTGCTTGCGGAGCCAGCTCTGAGTGAGTAAATGACATTGGCCCTAAGAACAATGTGTTGTCTTAGAGAGAGGAAGGACAGGGATAGCAACAACCAGTGCTCTGCCAGTGGAAATGTGAGAGCTGAAACTGTTCTGCAGCAAATGCTGGGATCGTTTTAGATACGAGCTTGTAGAGCGCAAAGGGGAGGCAGTGCAAGTGGCAGTCTGAGGGGGCTTTGTGATACCTGGCAGGCTCAAAAATCCCTGTTAAATTTCATGTTATCTTTAAAAACTTGCTGCTCTCCAGAAATGTCACAGCTGGGAGAAATCAATTGTTACAGTGCTTGCAAAAGAGAAAATGTCTTCCTGTACCTCAAGAAGTAACAACAAAAAAGGACTCTTAAGGTCTGTTAGAGGTGAAGTTCAAGTTCCCTACCTGGCAGTAGCCATGAGCTGTTCCTTGTATGCTAGGTCCTTCGGAAAGGCTTTGTCCAATGTCTGGATGCTTGTAGGATCTGTTTGCACCCTCAGGGTATCAAATATCCAAGACCCAAGGTGGAAACAGTGGATTCTAAACGAGTTATCGGTGCACAATATGTGGCAAAATTCATGGGAATTGTTGGGCAAGAATTGAGAAACAAACCTGTTGTTGGATTATAAACCTGGAAAATAGGGCCCAGCCCCAAAATCAGGGAAAGAACCTGCAGACAAGGTAGTTTTTCATGAAGAGGTTTCTTGGGGCCTTGTAAAAGGCTTGTCTGGGCGAGTTGGTTCATCCAAGACAGGTTTCAAATGCTGTTGTTTAGGAGGCTTAAAAACACTGAAGCTTAAAAACATTTCATCCTATTATGTTAATGAGTGCGACTTGCTATTTCACAGCCCTTGAGATGTGCTGGTTGCAGCCCAACTGCTAGACATTCAAATGCTTACTTGAGACATTTTAAAGAAGCATTTACTATTTTTTGAACATGTCATTGTGTAAGGCTTCAGGATACAGAGGTATTATATTGTCTGTTTTGTTATAATAAACAGTGGCTAAAATACAGGAACTTTGTTGCTTCCAGGAATCATAGAATCATGGAATGTTTTGGGTTGGAAGGGACCTCAAAGCCCATCTAGTTCCATCCCCTGCCATGGGCAGGGACACCTCCCACTGGATCAGGGAGTCCAAGCCCCATCCAACCTGGCCTTGAACACCTCCAGGCATGGGGGCAGCCACCACTTCTCTGGGCAATTTTATTTATCAGAAGAGAGGGAGGAGTTTTGCTTGGTTGGTTTTGGGTTTTTTTTAGTTGTGGGATTTTTAGGTTATTTTGTGAGGGAACACTGGGAAGAAGTTTATTGTTTGACCTTCAATTACATCTGTGTGAGACCATGCGGAATAGTATGTAATGACTTGAAAGCCACTGGCACCAGGATACGTAGTCTGTTTACATCAGTGTCTCCACGTGGGAGCTCTGCTGGTGGCAGGTTTATGTGCGTATGTCTTGGTGGGGAGAGGTTGATCAAGCCTGAGTTAGTGTCAAGGCCCGAATTATGACTCTCATTGATCTGCTGTCACGTGTGGGCAAGAGCTGTGCAGTCAGAGCCAAGGAATGCAGTTGTGCTTGGGTTTTTTGTCTCTAACCTGGCATTTATTAAACTGAATGTTCAGTATTTGATGTTTAGTAGTCAAAATATGAAATTACTGACACCTTGCAGGGCTGTCTTCATGGTGTATGGAGATGGGTCCTGATGGGTCATTTTTTTCCTGGCTGAAGGTGTCAGTGTGTCCACCTACGAGATGGTAAACCAGCAGTAAAATGCAGAAGTGCGTCCTTATGTAAGGAAAAGGTACAGCCTCACCCAGAGAGTGAGATCTGGCACAACTTCATGGTTTGGGTCCCCCCAGCAGCTTGTTTGATTGTAGAAGCATTGAATACCCTGTAAGGGATTACAGGCCAAGTAACTTGGGCAAGTGTGGAACAGGAGATGGTTGTTGCAGAGTGAGGCAGGGAGCAGCCCTGCACAAGGCCTTCTGTGGGGCTGTCTGAGCAATTGGGTGGTGTCAGAGGATGGTTTGGTCAGAGAAACACTGACTGAAAACCCAGATTAGATACTCTGATATGTGAGGTGGAGCATTGTGTGCTATTCTGTGGGGTTTTTAGCTAAAGGAAATAAAAGGCATCTGAAGACCGTTAAAGGAAACATCTGTTTACTCGGCTTGGTAGATGGAAACGCCTTGTCTTCAGTTCATAGCTTCTGTAGAGAGGGCAACATTTTCTGAGAGATGAAAATGGCATTTTCTCTTCTCCTGAAATACAGCTTTACTCACCACTGTTAGACACTATGTTTTATCTCCCTCACCCTGTGTGGTGTTGGGTGTTGTGCTGGGCTGGCTGCACAGATAAGGCTGTGGATAGAATGAAGGTCTGAAGTCAAAAGGCAATTGTAGGAATATGGAGGGGTGTAGCTGGAGGGTCCATGGAGTTCTGCAAGCCACAGATTGAAGATGGATCTCTCTTGCCTCAGAAGAGCAAAGCCAACTATATTTAATGTCATAAATAGCCTAAATATGTGATTTAATGTTAACTTCTTGAGATGTTGCTCAGGAATGGTTTGAATGACCGCACATAATATAAACGTCTTCAGAATTTTATTGCAAGAGAAGTTTTCTTCTGATGACTTGTGGATGTCTTGATTGTAGGTAGATTCCTTTTCCTCTCAGTTCTCCTCCTGTTATGGTGGTTTATTTAATCCTACTGTGCTTGTATTTCTAGCTGGAAGGAAAATACAAAGATTTTTCCATTTGAAACTTAAAGTTTATAAAAGGTCTGGTTTGGCAGGAGAGGATGTGAGTGAGGAGAGATGTTTTCCTCCTTTGACTTCTGTCAGCCAGTATTTCACAGGGTTAGTAAGGACCATGGCCAGCTGTGAGATCTCACACCCAGATGGGTTTTTTTCAGTCAGTCTAGGTTGCAGGGACTGTGCACGAGTCGGGTGAGCCAAGAACCCTTCTGACGGCTCAGCAGTTTGCCTTGCCAGTGGTGGAATCTGTCGCTCAGCTCCTGAACAGTGGCGCAGTTCCTTTCTCCTGCTGCTTGCTACAGCAGGCTCAGTCCTCTGGAAGGAGACAAATGACAAGTCCTCAGATGAACCAAACCCAGCTGAAAAAGGGCGTTGGAGGTGCAGGGAGCAGGCAGTGCCCGGGCAAGGACACTGGCGAGGCAGCAGTGACCTGTTTCTTAGGAGTGGGAGGGGACTCGGAGGTTCCCTCACCAGTTTGCCAGATGGGAGAGCCACAGCCTGTGTGAGTGGTCGCTTGGAAACAGTGGTGCTGAGGGACAGCAGGCAATCCTGCAGGACTGGCCAGTGCTCAGCGGCTGGTGACATCACAGCCACTTCAGTCGGAAGCTGGAAGTCCTCCCCTTCATCTTGCCGTGTTCCCAAGTTTGAAGGAGGAGGACAAAGAGGCTTTGGGATTGGAAGGAGGCTTTAGAGATGCCCTTGAGATGTGTCCTTGTGTATTGTCAGACTTTGTCAAGTGGGAGATGTTATATCTTAGTTGCATTGTTGAAGTGATAAATTGAAGTCGTTTCGAAAGCAGTTCTGAGTCTCCTTTCCCAAACAGACTAGATGTTTGGGTTCAACTTGTGTTCTAGTACCGTGTCTGAGAAAAGTTTGAGCTGGAGGCAGGCTGCAGGAGGGAAGATAGCAAGTGAATAGCTCACACAACTATGAGAGAGTAGCTGGGAGGACTGAGGGAGACCTTTCAGGAGACCCGAGATGAATTCATCAGTCTACTGCCTTATCAGGGGCTTATCTGCAGGAACCTCAACTTGTGACGCTCATGAGACAGCTTTGAAACTTTGAAGACACACAAAATAAATTATATTTCTATCTTGACAGACTGTACTCTGTATGGAAATAGATTACAGACAGCGGCTGCTTTATCCACAGATGTTTGAGGTTATTTATTCTGTGTCAGTGTGGTTGGCACCTGTGGTTCTGTTGTCTGGCAGACTTGTGTTTAGATTGACTTTGATTTCGGATTGGTCTTGGGTTTGGAGTTTGGGTTTTTTTGATTTTTTTTTTGGAAGGTGTGGATTCTTGAGGTTGCTGAGCTTTGTAGGGAAGTGCTTAAACTTGGTCTTTATAATCTGAATAATGGTTTGATGACTCCTTCATGGGCATAGGGCAGTGTTCATGAAACTCATCTTTGTGAAGTGCCCTCTCCAAAAGACTTGGCCCAATCGTACAGTCATGGAATGGTCTGGGTAGGAAGAGACCTCAAAGCCCATCCAGTTCCACCCGTGCCATGGGCACGAACACCTCCCACTGGATCAGGGGGCTCAAAGCCCCATCCAACCTGGCCTTGAACACCTCCAGGGATGGGGCAGCCACCACTTCTCTGGGCAACCCGGACCAGGACCTCCCCACCCTCACAGGAAAACATTTCTTCCCAAGATCTCATCTCAGTCTCCCCTCTTTCAGCTCAAAACCATTCCCCTCGTCCTGTCCCTGCACTCCTTGATCAAGAGCCCCTCCCCAGCTATCCTGGAGCCCGTTTCAGTATGGGAGGCTGCTCTAAGGTCTCTCAGACCTTTCTCTTCCCTGGGCTGCACAGCCCCACACGCTGCCAGGCCAGGTGGTCCTCCAGCCCTGGGCCATCCTGTGTCCCCGACCCCATCCGCGCAGCCATCGCCAGGTGCTCTGCAGAGGTTGTTCTATGGTCTCCCCAGAGCCTTCTCTTCTCCAGGCTGAACAACCCCAACTCTCTCAGCCTGTCCTCATATGGGAGGTGCTCGAGCACTCAGATCGTATTCGTGACCTCCTCTGGACTCACTCCAACAGCTGCATGTAATTCCTGTGCTGAGGGCTCCAGCAGTCATCTTTTAACAAGCAGCAAAGCACAAATGAATGTTAGGGGCTCTTCTCTCTAATGGATAGGTCTCTTCCTTAATCTCTACGTGTTTCACTACCAGAACAAATGGGAAGCACTGGGAAGCAGCGTTTTTAGAAGAACTTAGATCACTCAGCATCTGTTTTCTGAAAAAGGCAGATAGAATGGGTTGCTTGTTTGTAGGTCATGTCTTCTTGAGAAAGATCCTGTGAAGCCCTCGATTGTTGCGTTTGAGTTGATGATACCTGGAGTACGGTACTAGTCCTTTTATTTTTTAACTTGTTGGATTAGGAGACATCAAACTTGAAAGGAGAGAGCTGAGATTTTTCTGCCAGTCAGAATAAAACAGTCGGCACTAAAATAGTGACAAATGTTAGTTTTTCTGGGTTTGTGTGCTAGCTTAGTTCAGTACCATTTGAGGGGAAGTTACTTCTTCAAAAGATGAATGGATTGTGTGAAATAAAATAATTTTGTCTGTATATGTGTTTTTCTTCCTTTGGGGAGGGAAAAACCCCAAACCAGCCACTGGCGTAGACACTCATGGCAACTACTGCCTCTACACTTTCTGGGGTGGGAGCTTTCTTCTGCTTTCACTCCTGGTGTTAAGTTGGACTTGCGAACTGCATAGTGCCGTGTGTTATATTAGAGATGTGGCTTTCAGTCCTGGAGCAAATGGATG
The DNA here is from genome assembly GCA_033558185.1 of Dromococcyx pavoninus. Classification (NCBI taxonomy): domain Eukaryota; kingdom Metazoa; phylum Chordata; class Aves; order Cuculiformes; family Neomorphidae; genus Dromococcyx; species Dromococcyx pavoninus. The sequence continues at coordinate 41,229 of JAUMJL010001636.1, forward strand.
AAGTGATATTGGAAAAACTCATTGCTGAAATCCCTTTTAAAGCAACTGTGGGTCATGTGGCTAATGAAGTACTTGTCAAGGAAATGCGAAGTGCTAACTGCAGCTCTGTTTTTTTTGTGTTTTAAGTATATTTTGGTCGGTTATATAATTTCTAATCCAAATCTGTTATTTTTCAGGTGGAATCGTTTATCTTGGATCAGGATGATCTCGAAAACCCGATGCTGGAAACAGCTTCTAAGTTGCTTTTGTCCAGTACGGCTGATGGTACTGACCTGAGAACAGTAGATCCAGAAACCCAGGCAAGATTAGAAGCTTTACTTGAAGCTGCAGGTAAGTCTGTATGTCCCACACAGGTTTAACCCCGAAGGCCTTACACATGAGCACTGCTGGAACTGCTTGCGTAACCCTAATCCATAGGAGAATAATGTAAATGTGGGATGTAAAGCTGTGGAACTCAGCGCGTTTGTGCCAGTCATTGGAGAGAAAAGTTCATTAAAGCATTGGAAGTTTTGGGAAATCTGAGTTTGATGCGAAGTCCTTTAATCAGATCAGTCCAGGGTTGGGTTTCTAAAAGCCTGAGTAGAAATTGACACCTGACCTTGGCTTGCAGCCTTATATCAAAAAGAAATTGCGCAATGAGGCTTTGTTTTGTAACCATTCCTGCATGCAAAGCTTCACGTGTTGGAGGGTTTCACTCATGTGCATCACATCCAAGTGCAGCTTTTAATTCAGTGCTGTAAACAGTTGATCCCTCCATTCTGGAAGCTGTAATTATGCTTGGAATGGCTCTGCCAACACATCTCATAGGCTCAATTGCACCTTCTCCCTTTTTCTCCTTTCCTATCCTGCGTCCTCACTTGTGTAAATTGGAACGAAAGGAATCGGGAAGCTGTCTACGGCTGATGGTAAAGCGTTTGCAGATCCCGAGGTGCTTCGCAGGCTGACTTCCTCGGTCAGCTGCGCGTTGGATGAAGCTGCTGCTGCACTTACCCGGATGAGAGCAGAAAGCACAGCGAATGCAGGGCAGACGGACAAGTAAGCTAAGTTTATACTGATTTTTTTCAGTAGTTTCCTACTTTCAGAAGCAGTTTTTCTTGTTGTATCACTTCTGATTACATGGTGGTGAAACTCTTACTCAAGTGGAATTAGTGCCAAATTATCATTTGTGGTTCTCCTCTTGAATATTCCTGGACTGTCAGGTCTCGCAGCGGGGAGTGAAGCAATTAATACTCCTAAGAATCCAGAAATCATGCTCCAAGTAATTTAATCTGACCAAATACAGAAACAATCTATTTAAACTCTTAAATAGAATGGGCCTTAGAACCAAAACCCAGCAAATCCTGACATGGGTCATTCAGTCATACCATGAAGCTGGTTTTGGGATGAAGGGAAAACTAACCTGTTTTTTCAGGGAATGTCTTTAGTTGAGGAAGGAAAACAGTCTTGAGGCACTGGAGTCTTCCTGGTAGTCCGGAGTTTTCCAGTGATGGGTAGGACCTTTGGCAGAACCCTGGCCAGAATTGCTGCCTTGTGATGGGACTTTCTGTCTTTTCAGATTGTAACAACAAAGCAGGAGTAGGCTGATACTGTGTGTTATGTCATAAAATGTCTCTTAAAAATTGATAATGGGAGTGATTGAGTGTACATGTTGCTCAGTTTTCAGAGGTTATGTGGAAGACCTTAAGTGCAGAAATGGCACCTTCTTAATTAGCAGTGGGCACTTCTTTAGAGCATATTTCCTTTTTCATTGACTGTGTCCTCATGGCATGCTGGGTCTGTACTCTGCACGTACAGCAAGCATTTCAAGCCTGTGTTCACTTTTCAATGCTTTCTGTCTTCCCAGCCGCAGCTTGGCCGAGGCATGTTCCGAAGGAGATGTAAACGCTGTGCGGAAGTTGCTGATTGAAGGCCGAAGTGTGAACGAGCACACGGAAGAAGGGGAAAGCCTCCTTTGTTTAGCCTGCTCGGCAGGATATTATGAGCTTGCACAGGTTGGTTTCCCAGCTGGTTTTAGTATGTGCGTATTGTACAAAAGTATTGGATTAGTGTATTCCAGTCTTAGGTACCTGGAACGTGGTGTTAAGGTAGTGGGAAATGTCAGTTAGCTGGCAAATGAAGACTTATATGTAAACAAAATGCTGTTAAAGCGTTCTTTATGCTTACTTTCCCAAGGGTTTCTAACACAAAACTGTGTGGTGTCGAAGGTGGGGGCTTTGTGTAGGGTTTCAGCCATCTTAGCGCGCTGCGTCGTCACTTGTCAGCGTTGTTGATCGCCCTTCTGTTCGCAGGTTCTTCTGGCGATGCATGCTAATGTGGAGGACCGTGGCATTAAAGGAGACATCACGCCTCTCATGGCTGCTGCTAACGGCGGGCACGTCAAAATCGTCAAGCTGCTGCTAGCTCATGGTGCTGATGTGAACGCACAGTCATCAACAGGTAGAGAGGCGTCCTAGAGCTTCTCCAGAGCTGCTGAAAAGCTGGGAGTTGCAGTGTGGGGGAAACTGCGTGGAAATTCGGGAGGAATGGCTCTTGGCCAAGCAACACAGAATGCTTCCTTGTGGTTTTATTATTCAGCTTTTGCAGTTTTTAATTAAGCTGTAAAATATTGGTTGTGGATATACGAAGCTGGATGCAGCCAGTTAGTAACTGAAAGGTGTTTGCCTGTGTGGGAGTTGCTGTCACGTGGTATTTTAAGCACAGTTTCGGTGTACAGGAGACAATTATTTAGTCTCAGGTCTGGGAGAATAAGGCAGAACAGTAAACAGAAGAAGAAAGCCCCCCATTTTCTTCCTCTGACTCTCCACTGTGACAGTTCAGTAGGCATTGTTGTGGAAGTGATCAAAGTGAGAGGATTTCTTACTTTGTGTGGCCTTGAAGTGAAGTTGTGCTGTCAGCAGTCACTGACTGATGGGAGAATGGCCCTGAGTTACCAGAAAAGCTGGAGACACCTTTTTTCCTTCACTGAAGTAGTTGTGAGCAATAACACTTCTTTGACCTTGAACTGTTTTCAAGGTAACTTTTGTAATAGCAGGTTCTTGGACTGTTCAAACACACGTTTTTTTGGTTTCCATATACTCGTAAAGACTGTGAGCATTCTTGACCCAGTTCAGGACTTGATTTAGAAGCAGCAGCTCATTCTGCTCCTTGTTTTGAGCTTTCCTTTTTACAGCGTAGTGAGTCCCTGCTGATAAATGGGATTTTGTGATGGAAGCTGGGATTAGCCAGGATAGAAATGGGAAGAGAAGTACATCAGTACAGTCACCAGGCACGTTGAGATCTTCAGTGACTCAGCACTGAGCTAGTTTGTGCAGTTACTTGCTGCTTTTCCCTCCATGTAGGTCTTGGTCTATAGCCTGAAAAACCCTGCTCCATATAGTAGTGGAGCGGAGGTTGAAGAGTAGAAATGGTGTCAAGTGCTGTTGTCAACCCTTTTTCTCTTTGGGTTTCAGGCAATACAGCCCTGACATATGCCTGTGCAGGAGGCTATGTGGACGTTGTGAAAGTCCTGCTGGAGTCGGGCGCCAGTATTGAGGACCACAATGAGAACGGTCACACTCCTCTGATGGAAGCGGGAAGTGCTGGACACGTGGAAGTGGCCAGGGTGCTGTTAGAAAACGGAGCGGGCATCAACACGCATTCCAATGAATTCAAGGAGAGCGCGCTTACGCTGGCTTGCTACAAAGGTGAGGTACCCAACACCAGGCTTGTTAGTGAGGTGGGGTGAGCGTGGGCAAGAGATAGGTGTCAACAGTCTTTGCAAACATATTTATTTAGCCTTGCTCTCTCAGACAAAGTGACTTTAAAGACTGTGACTAGGCACTGCGTGACCCTTTTGTCCAGGCTGTGACAGCAGATATCCACCACGTGTAAAATGTTGATCAGTGTATCAAGATGTAAAGCCTTTGTCTGAGTTGTTACGATGCTTTAAAAGAGTCTCTAGTAAAGGAATTGGGATACAAGAAACTAATCTGCTCTGTCATAGAGAATGGTAAACTTTGTGTTGTACATGAGGCCTTTGCTTAGATGCAGAGATTATTTAGTTTTAAAGGACTTTAGCAGTTGGAAAACATGCAGAATCAAGGACCTTCCCTTGTAGGTGTCAGTGCTTAGGCGGTATAGTCTTCTATTCCCTTCATTTTGTGTGTCAGACCCTGTCTATGACTTGTGAAATGCGCTTTCTGAAGTAGATTTTTATCTGTCTCCACGCAGGCCATCTAGAAATGGTGAGGTTTCTGCTGGAAGCTGGTGCAGACCAGGAACACAAGACAGATGAGATGCACACTGCTCTTATGGAGGCTTGCATGGTAAGAGATGTGTGGCTTGAGCAGGGAAGTGCATGTGCTCCCTCTTTGCTTCCTGGACATGAACAAAGTGAATCCTTTTGGTCTCCTTTTGATACAGAACCTAACTATGGGATGATTTGGTTCTCCTGTGTTCTTGATGGCCTTTTTGCACAAGAAATAGTGTTTGGGTGGCTGAAATACCTGGTTGAGAAACAGTACTTCCTAAAATGGCAAAATCAAACTCATTCCTCTCGTGGCCATCAATGTAGTTGAATTCTTAGGAGACATCAGCTGAAACTTGCACCACATGAGCCTTACTTAGCAGGAGAGCTCTTTTAACCCATCCGTTGGATCAGTAGGTTTCACTGTGTCCAGCTGCACCTTGGTTTTTCTGCAGTGGCAGAAGCTGGTGAGTGAGGCTGTGCTCACTGTCCCCAAGCAGCTTCTGTCGGTTGCATCCCACCTTGCATTGATATTTCACCTCCTCCTTGCTTTTTTCCCATCTGATTATTGTGGAGGCCTGGCTTGAAACATATTTTTGTGACCTCAGTTCAGAGAAATTAAGGCCTTCAAGCCATAGACAAAAGTAAATAATAGCAATGTATTTCAACAGAACCGTTTTATTTTGCTTTGTGTCGTTTTGCACACTTCTGGGTGAGCAATTTTCAGTTTAAAATCGAAAAATCCTTCATCCAGGAATCTCTGAAATAAATAACTTAAGATGGAAGATCCTCAGTGGTTATTGAAAATTTAACGATTCCAATGTGCTTAACATAGCAGATGTGGTCGTGACCCATCTCTTGGAGGCGTCTAACGTAGCTACGTCATGTTTTGGGAGCTCGAAAGCAAAGTTCTCCTTCAGTGTAGGTGATTATGTTCAGGTGTGTGTGTGCACTGTTGTTCCAGGATGGTTCACACAGCCGTGTGAAAAATAGGATTGAAAGCTCTTTGGGAAGCAGTGAGGAAATGGAAGGGGAAATAGTTAACTTCTTACTAATAAAGAGTTTGTTCACGTTGCTGCTTTGCCCAACAGAGGCTATTGTGCAATGACAGTGTAGAACACATTGCCGTTTGAAGAAATGCAGTCAGATTCTGAGGACACCTCTGATTTTTTGATAATATTTTTTTGCTGTAGAACACAAATGTATGTGAATTTTTCTCTTGGAAAGGTTATGTATGAGTATATATATATATATATAAGAATCATAGAATGGGTTGCGTTGGAAGGGACCTTAAGGATCATCCAGTTCCAACCCCCCTAACCCATATGTGGTTTATATATGGGTACATTTTCATGCTGAAATGGTATAATTGATGTTGGACTTGAAATAATTCTTTTGTGGTGAAAGAATGTCTTCCGATAGATTTCCAGTAGAATATGTGCTGTAAAGAAAGGGCTCAGATATACAAGACTTGCATAGCTGTTCAAGCCTAACAGTTTTTCAAACAGAAAACTATTTCCTGGATATTACTTGAGGTAATGAGATTCAGTTTCTTTGACCTTTTTCTTGGGAGATGTCTTTTGGTGATGGTGTAAATGTGCCCACTTTTTATTAAGACTTACTGAGCAATAGGAGGAAGTCCATCTCCTGTATTTCTGCAGGGAGCTGTTCCTAAGGAGGCATTCCCATGCTGCTGCTCGGAATTGACGGGTAGTTGAGAGTCTCAGTACGTCATACACAAGCCAGTGAGACTCTAAACCTTGTCCTACGAGGTGTTCAGGAATACTCCTGATGGAGAGGGTTTTTAATAGACAGCAGTTAACAATGGTTTGATGCAAATGAGTTGCTGGGTGACGTCCTTTGCCTTGCAGGAGCAAAGAGCAGGTTTGTCTACTTTGTGCTTCCTCTTACTGAAATAACCTTGTCTTCCACGGTGAGGGCCCACAGTGGCTGATGTTCAGAGTACACCTGGTGTGCTTCTGCACTTGGTCACATGACTGTGTGTGGTCTGATAGTGATGAAGCTTTTTCCTGCTATCGTAGAAGAGCTGAACGCACCGCCCCATTGCAAGGTTTGTTAAGGTGTGGATAAAACAACCTTGTGTGGTTACATGGGGTCTGACTCAAAAACCCGAGACTGACCCTGTAGCTTGGGAACCCAGAGTGGGAGGGGGAGAATCAGAGAGATGGGTATGGAACATGTTCTGCCCTGGCACAGTGAGACATGGCTCAGCTCCATCGCCTCACTCAGTGCACTGGAGGTGGATTTAAAGAGACATTAACTTACCCTTGGTTGGAACGTGTGGCTGTGCAAGAGGGAACAGCGAGTGAGCAGAAAGTTTGTTGTGAAACTGAAGAAACTTTCCAGTTATTGACAGAGCCTGATATTGAAGAGATCCCGAAGATCCCGTTGGTGCTCAGAGGAACCCATTTGTTGTCAGCAGAAGATGTGAAAGCCAAACCAACCGAGACCCTCACCAGACTTTCAGGAGATGCTCTGGGTGTTGGCAGCATCATATGCAGCCAGGGGTCAGCTCAAAAGGGAACTGCTACGAAGGGGATCATAGCTGATTGTCTTAATTAGCTAATAAAAAGAGTTATAGGCATGATCTCATTTTTGTGTTGGACCTCATACACCAGCAGTTCTTCTCCACGTAAGCAGCTTTGAAGCATCCCTTTGTACCGCTATTTACCACCGTTGTTGGGAATTGGGGGTGATTAATGAGCTGTCTGCCAGAGTCTCATGGCTGAGGCACCATCTCTGCATTTCCCTGAGGAAAGGCTCTTTATGGAGTCCTGGAGTTTTTCCCTTAAATAGTATTGCTATTTCATGTAGAAGAGGAATATGTCCTAGTTAATGTCCTAGATATTTTTCCAAGAGGAAATCACACTTCACTCTCTGGATATCAGAAGGAGGTATAAAACACTTTAGAAAATGAGGCATAACGATGATAGAGGCAGGTTTGTATTTAGTCTGGGGAAGAGTGTTCTGGGATTGCAGTTCCTGCTTGGCAAGGGTGGCAGTGGCTGCAGTTTGTTGCCTCTTAGTTAATTGCAGACCAAGGTGTGCTTGTCTTGTCCAGTGACAGCTTTGGGACAGCCTGGTGCTCCTGACAAGCTGCTGCCTTTTCTGTGCAGCCCTCCGATGTTTTGTGCGTCAGAGCTTTCCCATTAGGGTTGCTCCATGTTTGAGTGATGGCAATTCCCTCCTGGAGAAAACCAGCTCAGAGAGTTTGTGCCGCTGTTGTCTGTGCTCCTGTCCAAACAAAAACTGAACTGTGAGTGGCAGTTTATGTCACTGTCAGGCCTCCGGTGGAAGCACGGAGCTGAAAAGCCACTTCAGATAGCTCCTGGATTTGCAGTGTGCTGAAAACTTGATGAACATCATACGCTCAAGTATTTTAAAGGAAGAAAGCCAACTTAGGAGCTGCAGTTTGGTGAAATGAGTTTGATGGCCTGATAATGGTACCTGGAAAGCCTTGGCAAGGGAAGGCTGGAGTGGAGGTGGTTCCTGAGGTATACGAGGAACCCTGGCAAATGGGCTTGTTCTGGCTTTTCCCCTGCAGAGAGGGAGCAAATTCTGACTCTGCTGTTAAATTGAGCAGTGAAGTTTTGTAGGAGCCAAGAGGCAAGTGATGTCATCAGGAGAAGAAGGAAGCAGAATTGTTGAACTGAAATCCTGTCCTCTCTTTCTCCTCCCTCCCCAGAAGCTGGGAATCTGTAATGTAAATACTCTGAGGTGCTGACGGTCTGCATGGACGTGGGGACGAGCTGTATTCCTGGTGTGTTGTTAAATACAGTGTATTTTAGTTATAAAAACGAGTGATGCAGCTGCGCATTGAATTTAAACCAGAATCCCTTCTCTTGTGATGCATTGGGGAGTGTTGGCAGTGAGAGACTGGTTTGCAAGGGGCAGGTTTTTTAGTCTTTAAGAAGGCTATCAGAAGATGTTTTTTGGCTGAAATTCTCTTAATCTTCCATTATTTGTTAGACTGCCTGTGGTGTGAGTATCGAATTTGTGGCCAGAAGGCAAGATGGAATGCATTTGAGTGGAACTCGTTCCTTGAAGTCTGTGTTCCTTAGATAACTTTGTACTTACAGTTCTGTGTGTGCAGTCTGTAACTGAGAGGAGTACGAGTGTTAGAGGAGTTGGTGGTGTTCTTGAGGAGGAGACATGCTTCTGCAATAACGTCAGGCTTCCTCTCTGCTGTTTGGGTTTTGTTTTGTGTCCACCCCCTGTCCCGCCCTGGCCAAGCTGATCCCAAACACTTGAACTTGAGTCTGGTATGAAGGAGTTGCCCAGTGTGTTCCTTATCCCATTGGCAGGGAAATTTGAGATGTGGTTCACAGTGTGACATAGTCAGACACGCTTGAGGGTTCTTCAGGTGCCTGTTTAACAGGAGCTCCTTGGCTCCTATCCGAAGACTTAGGAAAAATATTAAGCAAGTTCCATTAGATTTTTGAACTTTTTTACTCTCTATGTCTTCTGGGGGAGTTTGAATTGATGACTACTTAAAGTTTGGAGAAGAGCAATTTGTCTATTTTGGCAATCTTTTGATCTTGGCTTTTTGAATTCCTAGGATGGCCATGTGGAAGTGGCGCGATTGCTTCTGGACAGCGGGGCTCAGGTGAACATGCCTGCTGACTCCTTTGAGTCTCCGTTGACTTTGGCAGCCTGTGGTGGGCATGTCGAGCTGGCAGCTCTGTTAATCGAGCGTGGAGCTAACCTGGAAGAGGTAAACGATGAAGGGTACACACCACTCATGGAGGCAGCTAGAGAAGGCCATGAAGAGATGGTGGCACTGTTACTTGGTCAAGGTAACTACTGCGGTGCCTTCCCTGGGCTGTAACTATAGGTGTCTGCATGTGCTGCGTGGGGAAAGCTAAGTTACTGCAATTTTTGTTTCCTTCTTCAACTTCTGAACTTCCCCCACATTTTTGAGCAGTTGTTGGGGTTTCTTTCTAGCAAAATAGCCTTTGCTCTACTTGTTTGCTTTGTAAGTGGTCGTTCAGAACTGTTCTTCAGAAGAGGTTCACATTTTTTCAGGCAGACATCGAACAGTAAAGGGTTACTGTGGATAATTCAAGCTCTGTTTGATGCCCTGGCCTGTCTTAAGGTGGTGTTAGCGCTGAAAAGCTGTAGAGCAGTGCTTTGAGGGTCTCAGACGGGCTCCCAGAGGAGTTAAGTAAAGCTGAAACCTTTTAGTTTGGTACACTGTGATTTTTAGAAGAAGATTTCTACAGCTTTAGGAGTGAGATGAGTAATAAGAAGATGCCTTGTACATCAGGAAACAGCTTTGTCACTGATACTAGTTTCAGTAAGTCGAGTTTTCTGATGCCTGTGTGGTTTTGGTGTTTCTTTTGTTGTTTTCAGGAGCAAACATCAATGCTCAGACAGAGGAGACGCAAGAAACCGCACTGACTCTGGCCTGCTGTGGAGGCTTTCTGGAGGTGGCCGATTTTCTTATTAAAGCAGGAGCTGACATAGAACTCGGGTGTTCCACTCCTTTGATGGAGGCAGCTCAAGAGGGACATTTGGAGTTGGTGAAATATTTATTAGCAGCAGGTATGGAGGAATTTCATTAACAGCTTTGTGGAGACTTCGTGTAACCATAAGAGAAAAATAGCTTTTTCTGTATTCATTACATTTTCATTAGAGCTTCTGGAAGTTGGCTGTGGAACCTTAAGTCATTTACTAGTTGGACCCTAATTCAGCTTTTTGAGATTAAGTTGATGTAAACTTGCTGGGAGCTGAACTTCCAGCTTGTGTTTATGATTTTTTATTCCTCCAGTGTATCATTAAGTCCTCGGTTTTGTAGATTGGAAGCAGGGCGGGGGGAGAGTTAAAAACATGTTCTCTGATCTGGTGAAGATTATGTAGACGTGCGTGTGATGAACTCGCTAAAGCTCACACGCTCGTTGCTCCTGCCACAGGGGCCAACGTGCATGCGACAACAGCAACGGGCGACACCGCGCTGACCTACGCCTGCGAGAACGGCCACACCGATGTAGCAGATGTCCTGCTTCAGGCAGGCGCAGATCTGGTAGGTCATTGCCTTCTGGAAAATATTAATTAGGAAATACAGCTATAAATGTCTTTATTGTTTTTCATGGCTGAAAACTTACAAAGTTTGCTATTAGATATCATAGTTGTGTTGAAATTGTCTTTCAGCCTTCTCCTTTGAGCTAGGTAAGAATTGGTGATGCTTGTCGAATGGATTTGAGGCTCTTGAATTACCTGGAAGTGCTTAGGTCAGTTCCAGTACTCTGATGTCTGAAGCGTTTCTGAGGTTGCTTCTACAGAACAACAGAGGGTTTTGCTCGTTTGTCACATGCGGCCCTAAAGGGTTTTCAGCTCCAGATCACTGAGCTGGTTATGGGGTAGGACTTGCACTTCCAAACCTGGTCTGTTCCTTATGCAGTGCAGTTGCTGATTCTGCTTGGTGTGCTGTTACAGAATTAAGGTCATGGATGGAAATTGATTTTTACATTGCAGTAGGGTTGTAACCCAGTATTTTATCAAAAAGTGAAGTTAAGCATGACAGAACACACTTGGCTTAAATAAAATCCCCACCATGTGCTTGAGTGCTGCTTGTCCAGAGTCTCAGACCTGTACACAGGTAGGTGCTGAGTTTCGTCTGTCTGTAAGATACTCATTTCAAATGTTACACGAATTGTGAAACACTAAAAAAGAATCTGCTGTGCTTGGTGTGTGCGTTTCCATCCAAAAAAAACCCAGAAGGCTGAATTGCATCCTTTCTCATGTTCTAGTTCTGAGTTTTGGATTGTAAGCCTTTCTTTCTCTGCTCTAGGAGCATGAATCTGAAGGCGGAAGGACTCCTCTCATGAAAGCTGCCAGGGCAGGCCACGTTTGCACTGTTCAGTTCTTGATTAGCAAAGGTAAGAGGTAAAAGGTAAAAGGTTTAGTTGTCCTCCTCTAAGAAGCACTCAGCATTGAGAACATCATGTCACTAGGGTGTGATTTCCTTGGATTGGTTCCAAATCTTTTAATTCATCGAGGTCATTGCTCAGACTGGGCATTTAATCACTTCTGGTTTCTGATGAGATTGGTGGAGGTGAAACTTGTTCTACATCCAGTTCTATTCCAGTCTCTGAATTCCTAGCAGTGTTTCCATGATCCTGGTGTAGCATTTGAGCCCTGGCTTTTCAGGAGTGTAACTTCAGGTGCCTCTTGGTTTCCGAGTTTTGCCTGCAACTTGCTTGATGATGTCAGAACCATCAGCTCCAACCTTATGTCCCTGTTGAGTGCATAGACTTAGTACAGAGCTTGGAATTGCTCATTCCTCTCTCTAAAGCTGATACTGGCAGGTTTCTCTTGGACTTTCCTTGAATGGAGCAGGAGTGGCCTGAAGCTTCCAGTGAGATGTGACTTTGCCTGTGTAGATTGTGGAGGAGGGAAGCAGAGCTGCAATTAATCACCTGCCTGCTGGTACTGAGATGCCTGGATCTATGTGCTGAATCTTAGTGCTTGACAAAGAGACATCACTCTGCCACAGTTGCTGGCAAACTTAACAGCAATAGCTTGTTTCCCAGTAGCTCTGTTATGTCCTTTTTTTACCACGTAGCCATTGAACAGAGAGTTGGGAGTGCTTGTCCAGGTGTGGTGTTTGCTTCTTGTGACATGTTAAATGCTCTTCTGATAATGGTAATAATTGACTTCAATTGAATTTATCAATTTTAAGACTGCAGCTGTGGAGAACTACATGTTCATATTTAAGAAACAAGTTAACTTCCTGTTTGTTGGTAGAGGAGAACTGTTCGAAGCCTTGTATAATCTTTCCCCCTGTTTTTTTGCAGGAGCAAACGTGAACAGGACCACAGCTAACAACGATCACACAGTGTTGTCGCTGGCCTGCGCTGGAGGCCACTTGGCAGTTGTGGAGTTACTGCTAGCTCATGGTGCTGATCCTACGCACAGGCTGAAGGTGGGTTCCTCAAATACCTGATTTTCCTCTGAGGGAGACTTTCATTAATCTTTAATCTAATGATACCTGTAGCGAATTTGCTCCTTTTGTGTTCTCTGTAACTTCCAACAAGTCTTAAAGAGAAGAAAGGTGCAAGAGCAGGCATTGTGCTCATGAACGTGTTTATGGAAGTTGGAGTTAGGAGGAGTGCAGGTCTGCTGATTGCCATCAATGTCAAGTCCAGTTGTAAGGCTGTAATTGTGGAATAGGAAGGACAACTTTTAAAAGTAATAGGTTTTTGGAAATAATAGAATCCTTAAGGTTAGCTGTGGCTTGACTGCAGATGGAATGAATGGCTGTTAAAGCAGCGATAGCAGATACCGTGTTGTGTCTCCCAAAATGCTGCAGTGTTGCTATGTTTTGATGATGCTGTTTTCTAATCCTGTCATCTCTCCCTCTTTAGGACGGGTCAACTATGTTAATAGAGGCAGCGAAAGGTGGTCATACCAGTGTGGTTTGTTACCTCCTAGACTATCCAAACAACTTGCTTTCTGCTCCTCCACCTGATGCTACTCAGCTGACCCCACCATCCCATGATTTAAATAGGGTAAGATTTAAAGGCTGGTTGTCTGTGGATTTGTGGGGCTTGTTTGCCTTTCTTCTGACAGCTTATTTGGGAGTTTAAATACGAGGGAAGGGTCAGTAATGTCGTAGGTGAACACACTGAAAGCTACTTAGAGCTGTTGTGGAAGTGGTGAAGACTCTTTGAGCATCACCGTGCAGCACTCTCATCGTATTGCTCTGTAAATATTATTGGAAAAAATGATGAGGGGAAAAAGGGTCAGCAAGTGAAAAGGTCTGCTTTAATGAGACTTGTCGGAATTACTTTTGTGGCCCATGGTGGCTTGTATTTTCTTTACCACACTGAGATGGGTATTGCTTGGTGAGTCATTTCTTAGGTTAAAAATGCAAAGTATGCAGAAGTCAGATGATCTCAAATTGTTAACTTTTGAACTCAACGTATTAAAAACCATGTTAAATGTTATTGGTCACCATTAAAGTCTGCTTTTCTGACAGGTTTTGTTTACCTTCTGTTGAGTTATAACTAGATCAGAGTATGAGAAAAGTAATCTTTTAGTATCCAACGTTTTAGGCTCCTCGTGTACCAGTGCAGGCGCTGCCCATGGTCGTCCCACCGCAGGAGCCTGACAAACCCCCTGCTAATGTCGCCACAACCCTTCCCATCAGAAATAAAGGTCAGTCTTAGTTTTGGGGCTTATTTTCTGAATATCCTTCTGAGGCAGAAGATAGAGGGTTGCACTTCCAGCAGAGTAGTTCCTCTGAAGAGTGTTCATGGATTCAGACAAGGAGAATGCAGTTTTTTTAAGGAATTTCTTATCCTCCAGATACGAAGTGTCAGTCATCTAACCCTGTAACCATAAAGCGTCAAGAAATCTGCCTAAGTAAATCTGTTAAAGTACGTGTTAGACTGACATAGTGGACTAATGTCACCCAGAAGCCTTTACAAAATTGATAATGGAAACTGTAAAACAATGTTAATCTCCATATCGTAGCTGAATTGATACCTTGTGTTTTCCTAGCGTAGTAGTCTTGGAGTGGGTTTGGCTGAAGGCGGAATTTCTTGTGCTATAAAGTATTCAGTTTGATGTGGCTCAGGTCCTCCCAGGACTAAATTTACATCTATTTTGCTATCGCCATTTTGACACGTAACGCTTTCTGTACTTAAGAATTCTCTTCCAAACCAATTTTTACCAAGGATCAGCAGTAGTGCAAATACAGGCGTGCATGTCATAAAATTAATACTGTGTGTACACTTGTATTGTTCTGGGAATGCAGCGAGGATGGCTGGAAGAAACTGGGCGCCTCTTCTGACTCAGACCCTGAGTTTTGATTTGCCTTTCGCCCTTCAAAATTAACCGATTGTTCCTTCTCCAACTGGTTTGGCAGACCATGTCAGCTGTGTTACTGTGGACTTCTTCATAAAAGCTGAATTGGATTAGTCCATCGCTCGTTCTTGCAGGAAGGCTGAAATATTTGCCTTGCCTGGCCAGAGAGCTGAGTTTTGACACAGGCAAAGTCATGTCTGCTATGGATAAAATGTAGTGGCTAAACATACCCTGTTAGATCATGTTAACTATAAATGACTGTACTGGGTTCTAGCGCTGTTTGTCAGCCGAGCAAAGCTGGATACCTGTAGTGAAAGGATTCGGTACTCCTAGCAAGTGTAATGCTTCCTAAAACATACCGAGTTACTCACAGAGCCAGTGGCCTAGAACAAGTCACCTGTCCCTCGAGATGTTTTTGCATCACTTGCTGTGCTTTCAGGGCTGTAACCTTACAGTTATGTCTTAACACGGTACCAGACGCAAAACATCAAGTAAAGCGAGAGCATATCCTTCCTTTTTGTTTCCATTTACCTCGGAGCACCACTTGGTAACAGCGGCTCTTGAGGCAATCGCTTCATTTGACGAAAATATAACGATTGTTGGAGTAAATATGTCACCAGGCCAGGGCCATTTGGGATGTACGCGCAGTAACCTGCACTGTTAAATTGCAATCTGGCTGCTGGGTTCAAATTGGTAGCCAAGATTCCTGTGAGGGCCTTCCAGTACACGCGACCCTTCCGTGGATGCGGTGTCTCGGTGGTAACCGGCCACTTAGCATCCCAGCGGTAGCTCTAGGGTGAGGATGCCATTCGTATGCACTTCCATTGGTTCTGAGGGGGTTTCTTTTTCACACAGCTGCTTCTAAACAAAAGTCCAGCAGTCATTTGCCAGCAAACAACCAGGATGTACAGGGTTACATCACCAATCAGTCTCCAGAGAGCATTGTAGAAGAGGCTCAGGGCAAGTTGACAGAGCTGGAGCAGAGGATAAAAGAAGCCATAGAGAAGAACGCTCAGCTGCAGTCCCTGGAACTGGCACACGCTGACCAGCTCACCAAAGAGAAGATCGAGGAGCTGAACAAAACGAGAGAGGAACAAATCCAGAAGAAACAAAAGATTTTGGAGGAACTGCAGAAGGTGGAGCGAGAGTTACAGCTGAAAACACAGCAGCAGCTAAAAAAGCAATATCTAGAGGTAAAAGCGCAAAGAATTCAGCTCCAGCAGCAGCAGCAGCAACAGTCTTGCCAGCACCTGGGACTACTGACTCCGGTTGGGGTAGGAGAACAACTCTCAGAGGGAGACTATGCACGATTACAGCAAGTGGACCCCATCTTGCTTAAAGATGATCCTCAGCAAGCTGCTGCGCAGACGGGTTTTG
Source organism: Dromococcyx pavoninus (assembly GCA_033558185.1). Classification (NCBI taxonomy): domain Eukaryota; kingdom Metazoa; phylum Chordata; class Aves; order Cuculiformes; family Neomorphidae; genus Dromococcyx; species Dromococcyx pavoninus. The sequence continues at coordinate 56,662 of JAUMJL010001636.1, forward strand.
CACCAATTCAGCCTCTGGCGATGCCACAAGCTTTGCCTCTGGCAGCAGGTTCCTTACCTCCGGGGTCCATCGCAAATCTTACAGAACTGCAAGGTGTTATAGTTGGACAGCCAGTGTTGGGCCAAGCACAACTAGCAGGGCTGGGGCAAGGAATACTGACAGAAACACAGCAAGGGTTAATGGTAGCCAGCCCTGCTCAGACGCTCAATGACACGCTGGATGACATCATGGCAGGTGGGTTTATATTGTTATGAGCAGGTATAACATTTGCTTGACCAGTTGAGGATATGTCCACCTCTGTGTGTGTGTGTGTGTTTGTGTATTCCTGCTAGCTCTGCAGCCAGTGCCGCAGCCTCCTGCTCCCCTCTGTAGGAGTGCAGAAAACCAGCCTTAACTTTTCAATTTGCAGAGTTGCCTTACCTTTTGTTGAGCTAACTGGTGCCTGTTTGTCAGGTTGGTATGTCTAGAGTGGTGTTTTTAACTTTCTGTAGTTTGGGGGAATGTGCTAGGGTCCAACGCTTCTGTTTCGGCCTGATTGTAGCTCAGAAACAATCATGGAATGGGTTGGGTTTGAAAGGACCTTAAAAACCATCCAGTTCCACCCCCTGCCATAGGCAAGGACACCTCCCACTGGATCAGGGTACTCAAAGCCCCATCCAGCCTGGCCTGGAATGGTAATGGTCAGTACTTTGGACTAGCTAACCGAGAGCTGACTTGGAACACTCAGAGCTGGCTTTGAGCAACAATAGCACCACATCGAGCCTGTAACGTGTGCAGAACATGTAGACTTGTTGTTTGAATGAGAGCTGCTCTAGTTGGCCTCAAGTGGACTGCCTGTTGGAAGCTTTAACTTCTCTTTGGAAAAAAAGATGATCGTCCTATGGCTTTTATAAATGTCCACTCATAAACGTGCTTGCTTTGCCAGCAAAAAAAACCCAAAACAAACCAAAACTAGCCTTACCAAGTTTTTCTTATTTGCTTCAGAGAATTCGTTACCCAGTGACATCAGTGCTTTAAGGCCTTAAGTAGTAAATAAAAGAAAGAAACAGGTTTTAAATACCGAAGGTTCCTTTATGCCTGCTTTGGCTGCACTTAATCCCTTTTCCATGCCCAAATAATCTCTGGAATACTCATTGTGACCGCTTAGCAGGTGAACTGCTAAGACAGAGCAGTAAGGGGCTCGGTGTTTTGTTTGGGAAAGGAGTAGGATATGGTGAAATAGCAGTGAATGATCTTTCAGTTTTAACTTGAGCTCCTTTCCGATCCGGCTGGAAAAGGTGACAAGTGAAAGATTTGCTCCTCAGCTGCAGATGCTGGACAGGCTCTGTGGCTGTGAGGCTGGTGGGTAGCAGTGGTTTGAGGGTTGGTTATAGAACTCTCACAAGAAACATTGCACATATGAACTGGTGCGTTAAGGATATAATAGAAGTAATGGAGTCTCTGTTTTTAAGAGGAAACTCTTTTGCAAGTAATAGCTATTCACAGGATTGTGTCCAGAAACAGAGCCTCCAAAAGAACTTCAGGAATCTTGACGCACTTGATAAGATGAATTCCTGGAGGCTACCTTGTGGGATGAGTCAGTTTGAACTGTAACTGTGTGAATTAAACACAAGAAAGAACATGCATTGACTGTAAGCTCTTTGCAGAAACTCAGTAGTGAAAAATAACTGTAGAGTGCCAGCATAGCAGAGAAATCCAGAGGCTGTGTTCCACACATGCCCTGTGCAGGAGGTGCGGAAGCTGAGGATGTAACTGCAGGGTGTAGCTTCAATTGGTTGTTATTGGGAGTGGTAAATGCACTTGAAGCCTCATCCTTGGAATATTGAGAGTTCCATCTATCACGAGGCAGCTGGGGCAGTGTGGGACGAGGCTGACAGCCCACCTTTCAGACTGTGGCTGATGGTCATCAAGGCTGCAGGTGCGGGGTGGGTCTCAGGCCTCATCCCTGGAGCTGTTTATGCACAGAGCAGCATTGAGTGCCTGTGTGTGAATTCAGAGCATAACTCTGACTCGTGCAATCCAGGGCATGTCGTGCATCTGGAGTGCTCTATGTTGAGCTTAAGCATGCATGGCAGGAACATAGGTTTTCATAACATAAGGTGCTACAGGAAAACGGGGAGCAGAGGAGGAGGAATCAGTTTGGGACAGGCCTGTAGAGTTGGTTTAAAAAAGGTTGGAAAAAGCCAAAGTGTCCAGTATGTTTCTTGTAATGTGGTGTTTTTCAGTCCCTCACCTTGGCTTATTGCAGTGTGATGTGAAACAGGTCTTGTACATCTACTGTTGACATTGCAGGAGATATGGAATAGACCTGGGAACAGAGCTGTGCCCACTGTCAGACAGCACTAGTGAGAGACCTAATGATCAAAGTAAAGGTGAAATAGGATTGTAAAGGTACTTGGTTTCAGTAACACCTTGCACTTAGTGAAAATACGACGTATTCAGGGAAGCAGCAAACTTGAACAGGGCAAGCAATGTCGGATTCCTTGTCCAAGTGCCAGGCTTTTTTCCAGGTGTACATTTTAATGTAGGACATGTAGATCAGGGAGGGGAAATTCTCTTGGCTCAAATATTCAGTATCTTGCGTTAGTTTTCAGGTTTTTAATGTATCAACTTGGCCGTTTCCTTTTCTCCCTGATACTGGGGTTGTGTTTCTGAGTGAAATGCTCCTCTGGATCATGAGATGTTGGGTTTGGGGGGAAGGCAGCAGCTGTCAGGATGTTCTTTTCTGAATTTAAGCTAAGAGAAAATCGATGTCCAAAAAAAATGGTATGAAGAGCAGCTCTTCTCCTGATATCAGTAAGGACGGAACTGGTTGTCTATACCCAAATGACCTAAAAGACTTCGACTGGGGTGGTCAAATGTCACTGGGAGTTCCAAAAAAGAAGCTTGGCCTTGCTTTGTAATGTGATTAAGACTGGTAGCTGGTCCCTACCAAGGCATGCGTATACTGAAATAGTCTAGTAGTGAGCCATCTTCGAAGAATTCCTTATCCCAGACATGAAGTAATGGTGTTTTAATGCCGACATACAGCCTTGTAGGTACTTTTTAGTAACTTTTAGAACAGGCAGAGGGAAAGGATGAATCTTGGGCTGTCAGTCCATCTAGATTTGATGATCCAGCTGGTTGGTTGCTCTTTGCACCGCTCAAGACTCATGAAAACCTTTTGGCTTGTTTGAAAACTCCTCAGGTTTTCATTTGGACACCACAGAGATTGTGTCCATTACCCTTGGCTTGTTCATTACAGATTCCGCCTCTGCACAGGTGATGCTGAAATGAATGCAGTCAGTCATTGCCCATAAAACTTAATATCTCCGCTGAGGGAAGTGTGCTGCAGACATGTGAACTCTATTTGTCTGTGAAGCACGCTTGGAACTTATCTAATCTGAGAACTGTAGGTCAGCGTGCGTGTTCCCCTCTGCTGGCACATGTTGAAAGGTTTCCATGTGAGTAGTACAGTAAAGAGTTTCTTCCTTGTGGAAGAGGGGTGCTGGCTTTTAAACATCTCCCATTTGTCTGTTTTCCCTCCCCTCACAGCAACGCTGCTGGTATAAAAGGTAGACTTCACCTGAGTTGAGACCTTCCTCATCACCTTGGGCTTTGGGTTTTCAAGCCTGTGACCTGTGACAGTGCCTCCTGTGACACTGCAGATGCTGCCTGGCCCCGTACAGGGGCTGCAGCAGTGACTCTTAGCGACCCTTTAAAGTACATGAGATCCTCTAGCAGGGTTTATGTACTTCCATGTGGTTTCCTTGATGATCATGCTTTTATAATCGTGCAAGGTCAGCATATTTGCTTCATTTCCAGTCCACTTTGCCATCTTTATTGGGTTCTTTTGGAGTGGATGTGAAAGTCAAGAATCAAGGTCCTTTATAATTCCGTTACTGTTTTGTGCTGCTTTCACTTCCCCTTTGAACTTACAGAAAGGAGGTAAATGCGCCAGTTTTCCAAAATCCCTGGTTATAACAATGAGCGTAAAGACAGAGCAGGTGTTTTTAGGTGATATCTCTAATTTCAAGTTAGAATAAGGAATGAGATGAGATTAAATTTGTTGCCCCACTGGAAGGTGTTTTATTATGACCTTTGGTTATTTGCTCTGTGCAGAGCTCCCTGAGGCCACGGACCTTATGCCACAATATTTTGGTTTAGCTCCTGTATGTTCCTTTTAATCCTTGTCTAGTGTGTTTTGTCACATAAGATGAGAAAAGTTTTCAAAAAGCACTCTCGTGTAAAGGTCAAAAGAGTTTGGATTTTGATTTACTCTTAAATATAAGATTAATCACAGCTTTTATGTTATAGTTTGGGGGTTCTGTGTTTCAGTGGCATTCGTCTGCTTCTTTGCTGGGTTTTGGTATAGGAAGTCAAGAGATTAAATTAGTAATGAATGACAACCAGAGCTGCCATGCAGAGGAGGGAGTGCCCAAACAGGCACATTAGAATACAATTTTTGGGACATTAGTTGAAAAATGTACCAATTCAAATAAAATATAGGCAGTAATTATCAATGGCTGGCAGTTAGGGGCACGGCTGTTTTTTAAACCTATTTGAAAAATGAACAGGACTGGAGAAGCTGAGGACAAAGGGACTGTATTTTGGTGTTCCGTTGGGTTACTCGGTGGTGCGTAACGAACACTGACAGTACGTGCCTTTTGCAGTTAAAGGTGCTCTCATCCACTTGCCAGGAGAAGTGCCCAGAGTTTGACTTCCTCCTTTGCTGCTCACACCTGATAAAGGGCTGGAGGAAAGTCAGAGTGAAAGACATGCAGTTCTTTTAAGGAAACAAACCCAAAAGTAGCCAAATGGGAGTTTATCCCCAAAGGCTCTTGTAGATTCGAGTTTGCTCTGTGCTACTAAACCCTGTGTATGTAGTGAGTTCCAGGGAAGCGTGGCAGTCGGTGCTATTCCGTGTCGTGTCAGTACTGTCATCTGCTGTACAGTGGTGTTACCTCCTGCTTGGCTAACAACCTTGACCAGCCTTTCTGCAAAACGGCTCTTAAGAAGCTTCTGCTTCTCTGGTTCCAGCAAATCCTGTCGTGTGAGCATCCCGACAGCAGCACTGTTGCATTTTTGTCATGTTGGTGGGGGCTCGGGTTGCGGGGCAAAATTGGACAGATTTTCATATGCAAATCTTTAGACGGTTTGAAGAAAAACTGCTTTGATGGACTTTTTCTGCAGTCCTGCTTCCAAAGGTATGGAACTCCTGCTCCTAATAACGGCTGAGTCGTCGTAGGAAAGATCTTTGCTTTAAAAATAATAACACTAATTTTTTTTTTTATGGTGGCCTTCTAGAAAACATGCCAGGCCAGTCTGGTACGTACTTGTTCCTTTGGTTGAATACAGTTATCCTTGGTCATAGCCATTAAATTCAAAAGTTCAAAAATTTGGTTAAACATGTTGAAAATCAGTATTTGTGGAGGAAAAGGTTTTGGGGCGTTCTGTGTGTCGGTGGGAGTTGTGTCCCACTGTCCTTTCCTTGTCATGTTTTACTCTTCAAGTCGGGTGGTTTTCTTTTACTAAGAGTGATTCTTCTGTTCAACAGCAGTGAGCGGAAGAGCATCTGCAATGTCAAACACTCCTACCCACAGCATTGCAACATCGGTCTCCCAGCCTCAGACGCCAACTCCGAGCCCTATCATTTCTCCTTCGGCCATGCTACCGATCTACCCTGCTATAGATATCGATGCTCAGGTGAGCCCTGACACCGCAGAACGGAGGTGGGAGGCTCCTTCCCTTCCACATCCTCAGGAACGCAGTGATAGCGCTGTTGTGTAAGGAACTGGCCTTCAGAGGCTTCATTTGCTGCTTTTAGAAAGCCCCAACTCCCTGGAGAGCTGCAACCCACTTTCCTTTGTGCTCTTGCTGAGTAACAGAGGAGGTCTCTGAATGACTAAACATTTGTATTTATTATTTCTGTGTTGTTGGAATTATTATGAGAAACAGCGAGGTTGTCTTCCGACAGAAATGCAATGTTTTTCTGGCCTCGTATTCTCAGACAAAAATCAGCCTTAAAATGCTGCACACTGTTCTTTCCATTTGCACTTGGAGTTGTTGGCCAATGACCCAACTCTGCGGAAGTATGGAAGCACAGTGCCACAGTCCTCGGCTTTCTCAGTCCAGTAGGTTGGTGGCCTTTCACATGGTCCCTATTGCAGAGAAATTAAGTGCACGTTGAGTCGTTGCAAGTGTTCAGTAGGCAGAACCAAGGCTGATAAGGGCTCTGTGCTGTTGCCAGGACTATCTACCACCAGCAGTGCTCTAAAGAGAGACAACCTGAAAACAGAGCAGAAGCTCAAAGGCTTCAGTACGTTTTCAGTTGTTTTGTTCGATTACTGTGAGTTCTGAACTCGCTGTGGTTGATTTCTGCTATTCAGAGGCTTCGGCAACAGGTGAGATTGGGAATTTCCCCCCTTTGGTATAAACAGAGGGCTAAGAATTAAAGGTAGCGTTTTTGTTTTCATTACACCATCTGAAGGCCATGGTTGGGATAGTTAGCAAAGCACAGGTGGAACCTCAGTTTGTGAGGACTCTCAGTTGTGCCAGGAGATGTTCTCAGATCTCCTGGCAGAGCTGACCTGAGCAGTAGAATCCCATTAACAACTTGGAACAAAAAAGGAACTGTAAGATAACCAGAAGACACGTCCTAGGCTTATAGAAGCTCTTTATTTTATCACAGGTATAGTTGCACTTGGGCTGATACACAATATAGCAGCAGTTGTGCTTGGAAGAGGAAGGGCTTACCTTGTGTATGTGATGTCTGTGTCTTTCAGACTGAGAGTAATCATGACACAGCACTGACACTTGCCTGTGCTGGTGGCCACGAGGAACTGGTGCAAACACTGCTGGAGAGAGGAGCCAACATCGAACACCGGGACAAGAAAGGTGGGTACCTCACTGCGGCAGTCCAGGCCCGCTCTGGATTTCCAGTTATCACCTGAAATAAATACACAGTAAGCGTGGTCTTTATGTGGAGCTTTTGGCCTTGCTCGTTTTCTTGTTTAACTGATGTTGTGTAAGCTTTGAATGTGGACTCTTGAAAGATCCTTTTTCATTTCAGGGTTTACTCCGCTTATTTTGGCTGCTACAGCTGGCCACGTGGGTGTTGTTGAGATCTTACTGGATAATGGAGCTGATATTGAAGCCCAGTCTGAGAGAACCAAGGACACTCCCTTGTCTTTGGCTTGTTCAGGAGGGAGACAAGAGGTGAAGTACAACTTCTGTCTTTGAAATGAGTCTGTAGATCACACATCGTGTCGGTTACACTAAAGCAGCCTGCCAGGAGTTATGTGGCCAGCAGCCCTGGGCAGCCATGCTGAATTAATATATTTAATGATTTGATTGATCCATGCTTCTCAAACAGCATTTCTTGGAGAAATGCATCATCTTTTCTTCCATGTTTTTTGGAAAGGAATATGTGAGAAGATACTGGTTTTGGGCAGTAGAGGTGTTGTTGGGATGCCTTTTCACCCCAGTTTTGTGTTTGGCGATGTGTCTGTCCTGGAACTTCAAGGGAAAATACTCTGATTGAAAAGCTCTTGGCTGCAGTTGTGTGGGTCAGATCTAATTATGTTTTAACCATAAAATCCGATAGTGCAGCAGATTAAACATGGCACTGAAGGTGAGACGGTGGGTTTTCATCTCAGCATTCAGTTTGGTTTTACATTTTACAGACCGATTTCTTGTCAAGTCTTGTGCAGAAACCTTATGACAGAATGTAAACTTCATGTGGAACATGGGGCGCTGTGAGCTGGCTTCTAAACCAATCTGTAAGGAAGGAATAATGCAAGAAATGCTGATTTCGTTTATGTACAGAGAAAAACAGCGAGGGATGCAAGTGTTCTCTAATGGCTCTTGCACCAGATTTCTGTCTACGCACCACTTGAGGCAGAGGTGTGAATAGAGAGCACAACTCAAAGCATGCAATTGCTCACTCCACAGCTTGGGTTGAGGATGAGTTTCTGGCTTGATAGCGAACTGAACATTAAAATGGGAGAGGACAGAATGCAGGAGTACTTTTTATACAGTGTTCAAACTGAATCTCTGGGTTTGACAGTCTAAAGGAGGCTGTAATAGTGATAAAAAGCCCTCAGTTTTGTCTTGCTACATTATACAATATGGTGTGAATGGTTCAAGTGTGCTAATGAACAATCAGGGGTGATTATTAGAAGTTTTACAGTGTCTTTAAAGTGTAGTTGCAACCTCCTTTGTTCACAGAGTATAGGGAAGTAACTGCATGAAACGGCTTTCTCGCTGTTGGAAGAGGTCAAGGGTGTAGTTAGGGTTCAGAACCATTTGCCCTGTACAGATTTGCAAGTCCAGGAGAGAACCAGATGCTATTTCTTCAACCACTGCAGGTGGTGGAGTTGCTGCTAGCTCGGGGAGCGAATAAAGAGCACAGGAATGTCTCCGATTACACACCTTTAAGCCTCGCTGCTTCTGGTGGCTACGTCAACATTATCAAGATTCTGCTAAATGCTGGGGCAGAAATAAATTCCAGGCAAGTTCTCCTTTTACTCTTTCTCTCATGTTTTTTGTCTTGTCCTGGGTTTTGACCATTTCCAGAAGGATTTCTTGACAACCTGACAGCTATGTAGAATAATATTTTACTATTCCTTCATTATCGCAACCAATGCATTGTTTAATTTGTAGTAGGGTTTTTGCCCCTTAAGTTGGAAATGAATGGGATTTGACTGTATGTTTCTAATGCTCTCTTAAAGCCCATTTCCCTCAGTGTATTTGTTAACTACTTTCCTGTGTCACGTGATTTGTCATCTCTGTCAAAGATAGAAATCCTTCTTTTTGCTGTGGTTGGTCTGGTGGATTGAAATGAGTTCTGAGTTACATGATGAAAGTGTTTGTGTGTGTTTATCCCTTTGTTTCCCTGTGTGGTTTAAGAAAGGCTTTTTCTCTGCGTGTGCATGTATGGAAAGCTTTTGCTTCTATCAGGAGGTAGAAAATAGCTCAGCTGTGCACTGCACAAAACAAATGAAAAGTCCTGGCTAAAGTTAGGCTGCTCGTAAGGGACTTGTTTAAATGTACAGCAATTAAAGGCAGCATGTGTAGTATTTCTGAGTTGCAATGTTTGTCCTAAGCAATGCTACTGTAGAGAACCTCTCACCGTTTCAGTAACAGCAGCTGCATAAATGATTTTTCAGTCTTAAATAAGTCGTCTGCCTTCACTGGTTTGGTTAAAGTCACTTCAGAAATGGGACTATGATCTAAAGAGTGGGGTTTTTCCTTCATTTCTTTCAGAACTGGTAGCAAATTGGGCATTTCTCCCCTAATGCTGGCAGCCATGAATGGGCACACTGCTGCTGTCAAGCTGTTACTGGACATGGGCTCCGATATAAATGCCCAGATCGAGACCAACAGGAACACGGCGCTGACCCTGGCGTGTTTCCAGGGCAGAACCGAGGTGGTCAGCCTGCTGCTCGACAGGAAAGCCAACGTGGAGCACAGAGCTAAGGTAAGGCGTAAAGAGCTGAGTGAGTCTCCCAAAAGAGATACCTGTTGGTCACCACTTCTTTGGGAGTCGTCCGATAACTTTCTTACCTATCGTGCAAATTGAATTCTAGTTCAGTGGACTGAACGGAACCATACATTGTAAAGAAAAATGATGGCTGCACCAAAGTGCTGGTATTTGGGGGTTTGTCAAGAAACAAGTGTTTCTTCCGAAGCCTTAATTAGTCTCCAGGTGCTTACAAGCATAAAAATAGCACTCTGTTAATATATATTAAATCCTTCTATTTCTTGAAGAAACAGCTAGAATCCTGGCCTAGCAGTGCCTGTGGTCTAATGTTGCTGTCTGACCTGCTGCTCGTATCCACAGTGGTGATGCAGAGTTGAAAGGGAATGTGTGTGCGTGAGTCTGTCAGTTAATCCCAACCCTTTAAATGGAGGAGAGGCTGTTCACTATAGAATTGACCAGAATATTGAGGGGGAGAAAAAAGAGGCCGCCTCTGTACTTGATGGTTGCCACAGAGGAGCTCAGAAGGACCTGCACGGTACTGGTGGCTGCTGGGTGTTCCTCTTGCTGAAGTTATGTGTCCCTTTGACCTAGCCAGGTGCTTTCTGGGTGTTGCAATAAAGGATCTCATAATGAAGGCAGGAGATGTGATCTGCATCATCTCTGTATAACATGGCCACTTCATGGGATTTAATGCTGATGGTCCTCATCGTTCAGTGTTGGTTGGGTGAGTTTTGAGAAGCTGTGGGCTTTGGATCCCTCTCAACACTGTGCTGCTGGATGAAAACCCTTCTCCAGCTGGCTGGAGGTGAGCTCGCCTTCAGTGTGTTCCTCAGCTGTTAGGAAATGGCACTGTGTACACCCGGGGTAGGAATATGGTTCTGGGAGTTGAAATAAATCTGGGCTTGACTAAAACACAACACCCACCCCCAACTAATGGCTTGTTTTTCCTACTTACTTCAGACTGGTCTCACGCCATTAATGGAAGCGGCTTCTGGTGGATATGCAGAAGTGGGCAGAGTGCTGCTGGACAAAGGTGCTGATGTGAACGCTCCTCCAGTCCCTTCCTCGAGAGATACAGCTTTAACCATTGCGGCAGACAAAGGGCACTACAAGTTCTGTGAGCTTCTCATTAGCAGGTACTGCACGTGCGAGCGTACACCTTGGCAATGGTGTGACTGCCATGGATCTTTCCCAGTATACACTACAGGGTAGGACACAGGAAATGGGAATGTGTCTGTCAACCAGTGCTATGTATTTTTATTAATCAGAAGTGATCAAATTAAGTCCTTCTTGGTCTTAGAGAGCTTGTTTATGCCCAGATGGACTAATTCAGTTTTTCCTGAATCACAAATGGTAGAAATAAACCTTTTATCATAAGATTTACCCATGTTGTCCTCCTAATCCCAACACACAGCCAATTTAGATGGCAGTGTTAAGCCCTTATATCATAGAATCATAGAACGGTTTGGTTCAGAAGAGCCTTTTTAAGATTTTAGCCCAACCACCCTGCCGTGAGCAGGGACACCTCCCACTGGATCAGGGTGCTGAACAACAGAAGATGAGCACAAAACATAGGTCTTGATGACTTCTGTTTTTCAGATGGAACATGATTGACTCTCAGTGTAAATATGTTTCCTGAGTATCTGTTGGATGTGACATTTTCTCAGCGGTAGCACTGGTGGTTGGCTTGTGCTTGATGTCCTAAGTTCTGAGTGAGCTGATGAAAAATAGAGAGCGCTGGTGGATGGGAGTTATGGACAGCTGAAGAACAGCATCATTTAGAGTATTAAAAGTGGTTTTAGGCTGAGTCGAAGCTCTTGACAGCACCAGAGGAAGCAAAAATGTGATTTTGAAAACTGAAGCACTCTGCAAATACATTGCTTGATGTAAAAATGAGTATTTAATTTTATCCCATTGTTGCATGCCCAGTTTTTTGATGGAATGTGTTTGTTTTTGTAGAGGAGCTCACATTGACGTGCGGAACAAGAAGGGGAATACTCCGCTGTGGCTGGCAGCAAACGGAGGGCACCTTGATGTTGTCCAGCTGCTGGTGCAAGCTGGGGCTGATGTGGATGCTGCTGATAACAGGAAGATAACTCCTCTTATGGCAGCCTTCCGAAAGGTAGAATCTGAAGTTCACCTTTGGTCTTAGCTGGTGTTGTCTCCATCGTCCCTGCCCAGTTGTTAAAAATAGGATGTAGCTCACAGACACTACATACTTAACTATTAAAATTAGCTGACAGATTTTTTGGCATTGAAGCTGCAAAAATGGGTATTTGGGTCACCTTTGTAGTATCTATGTTAAATTCTAGTAGAAATTTGCTTTATAGGCACTTCACTGAGGCTGGTTCTCCTGGGCATGAGAGGTGTAAACTGCAGTGTAGTTGTGAGGGCAGTGTGGGATAGAACTGGGGGGAAATTAGATCAGTTTCTTAGGCAAGAGAGGATGAGCCTTTTTGCCAAAACAAGTACAGTTTAGCCCAGTGTGGCTCTTGAGAGAATTATTGCCAACAAGGGAGTGTGGTTCCAGTGCTGCAGTACTTGAAAAATGGCAACTATTAAGTTGCCAGAGCTGGGTGTTTGAAAAGTACCAAGATAAAAGGATGTGAAAGTATGGCCAGAGTAAGGGTGACTTGACAGAAACATCACTCACTTATTGAGGAGGTAATAAAAATCCAAATAACAGAGCAGGTGTTGAGAGCATCGTTTGAAGGAGCTGAAAATAAAAGTATTGCAGTGAGTGCTTGGGCTAAAGTGTTTCCTAGCAAACCAGAAGCAGTTGGCCTGACACAAATGTTGTCCTTGAAACGTCTTTTCCAGGGTCATGTGAAGGTGGTGCGGTACCTGGTGAAAGAGGTGAACCAGTTCCCATCAGACTCGGAATGCATGAGATACATAGCAACCATTACTGATAAGGTAAGATGGTAGGAGAGGAAATGTTGGAAGAACGCTGCGACCCAGCTTCAGAGAAGCTGTTATGAATGGTCCTCAGCTTCCTGGCACACTGGGTTTCAGCCAAACAATGAGTTCTGTGGAATTTTCAGAAAGGGAACACGCAGCCATCATAGCTTTGTGCACCTTAGTGCTGTGAGAACAGGGGTAAAGGTACTGTTATTTATTATATTGATTACCCAGGCTTATTTTCAAGTGTTCTCCCACCATTACCTCGACCTGCTCTGTGTTCCTTGCAGTTGAATGAGGTGTACTGAGTTGAAGATGGCTTTCGCAGTGGGGTGGAGGTGACAGAAGAACCCTCTGCTAGGAGTGTGGGTGAGCCTGAGTGTGAAGGTTCACAACCCTATAGACCCAGTTTGTACTAGAAAGAAGATGGAAAATATAATAGACAAACAAGTGGCTTCTTGCAGTATTGTGAGTGGGCGCTGCTCTTCCTGCAGAGGTTCAGGTTCATTTGGTTTGTCTTCAGTTCAGATGAACAGGGCACAAGCTATTTTATAGTAAGAGAAACAAGAACAGTGACTGGTGCAGAAACACGGTTGTAATGCACTGTCCTTTCGCTGAGCCACTGCACTGCACTGGAGTTGTCATCTTTCCAGGCATCAGGTTGTGGTTAGCACATTGGGGCTGAAGAGGTGCCAGTGTTTAAATCAGGGGGTGCTTTATTGCTGGTGGTTGTGACCCCTCTCCACTTCCATGATGAACCCTGCACATCTAAACATCCTCACCCCTGTGCAGCAGGTGTTAAATTCCAGGTGTAAACGTGAGATCCCACAGTCCAGCCCGTGCAGTGTTACTCTTCCAAACAGGGCTGATGCGTATTGTTGTTTCAGGAGATGCTGAAGAAGTGCCACCTGTGTATGGAATCCATTGTTCAAGCCAAAGACAGACAGGCTGCTGAAGCCAACAAAAACGCAAGCATTCTTTTAGAGGAACTGGACTTGGAGAAGGCAAGTTCAAAGAGTTGGGAGTTGTGAATATTTATTGGATTAAATTCCAGTTTCACTTTCCTGTCAAGTTTGAAGATTGGTGAAAGTATGTATGAAAGTATGTGTAATTACTGCAATTGCAGTCTGTCGAGCTGAGCGTCGTTCAGGTAATCTCTGAACTGACCTTTGTTACTCAGAGAAATTGAATCAAGAATCTCCGCTATAACTGTTTCCTCTGGAATAATATTGCACCAAAAGAAGGATTTCTGTGTATAATTTTTTTGCCAAGTATGTGATAGATGGGTATTTTCAGTCACATTGGTGTGGATTTAGGTCTAAACCCTGTTTTGTACCTTAAATGGGAAAGTCTGAGTACAAGTGCAGTGTCAAGTGAGCGTGTGCTCTGTAGTCAGCCTAGCTGAAAGCATCTCATGTTCTGATCCTTGAAAGGGAAAAGGGAGGTGGGTGTCATTTGACCTGTGCTGCAGACAAAGTTACTCCAAGAATCCTGAAAATGCGTCTTTGATAACTCTTGCCTGAAGTTGATGTGGTGTCTGTCCTCTGTTTCTGACCCTCTGGTTAACGCGAGTGAACAGTCTGTTCAGAAGAAATAAATACATAAAAATATGGATCAAGGAGAGTTTAGCTTGTGCTTTGTAAATCTGTTAAGTCTGAAATGTAAATGCAGCTTCCTGGGAAATAGAAGGCATTTGCTGTTCTTGAAACGTGTGGGCCATCTTGTAATCCTGTTCTTTGTGCATGGTTTACAGCTGAGGGAAGAAAGCAGGAGACTGGCTTTGGCTGCCAAAAGAGAGAAAAGAAAGGAGAAAAGGAGGAAGAAGAAAGAAGAACAAAGACGAAAACTAGAAGAAATAGAAGCAAAAAATAAAGAGAACTTTGAACTGCAGGCTGCTCAGGAGAAAGAGAAGCTAAAAGCTGAAGGTGATTTGAAGTATTTGCCTTATTTATGAAACACAGCCTTGATTTTAATCACAGTATTAAAAACTACTGTGCTAGTTAGAACTTGAACACTGGCTTTCTTATGCGCTGCGGAGCTCTCCCTTCGTTTACCAGTTCCGTTAAGCCTGTAAGTTGGCACAGTGGATCTTCTGGTGCCTTGCTGCAGCAAGGTGAGAGTTAGGGGTTCGCTTAACCATGGGGATGCTCCTGGCTTGGGTCTACCATGTCCCAACATTTAAAACCAGGTCAATTACTTTTACAGCTCACAAGCAGAATGATAATAATGATTAGCTGGAAAACCTGGTAATATTGAAATTCCAAATCTGTATCCTTCTTCTCTAACTCATAGAAAGCTGCCTCTCCTGTGTCTTGAGTTGCATGTTGTGTTCCAAGAAGTGGTTTTCCCACACTCTGATGTGCTGAAAGAAAGGGAAGACGTACAATTTTTAAATGTTCTTTCATGTGCTTATGTCCCCTGATTGCTTGTGTCTGTCTTTCCATGCCTGAATTCAGTTTCACCTTTCTTAAATAGCTTCTGCCTTTGTTCCAAGAAACAAATGACATTCATACTTGTGTTAGCATAAACCAGGGGAGCAGCTCTGCGGTTTGACACGTAGAATAGCTTTACAGATGTCCACACAGGCTTCCTCAAGCCAGCTAAATCACTGCTGGTTTTGTACTTTTCCATCAGATGAACCAGAGGTCCCTATGGAGCCTCCCAGCGCGACCACTACAACCACCATAGGTATATCTGCAACCTGGACCACATTAGCAGGTTCCCATGGGAAGAGGAACAATACCATCACCACAACGAGCTCCAAAAGGAAAAACCGGAAAAACAAAGTCACCCCTGATAACGTCCAGATTATATTTGATGATCAGCTCCCAATTTCCTATAGCCAACCAGAAAAAGTGAACGGTGAATCCAAGAGCAGCAGTACCAGCGAGAGCGGCGATAGCGACAACATGAGGATTTCCAGCTGTAGCGACGAAAGCAGCAACAGCAACAGCAGCCACAAGAGTGACAATCATTCTTCCACAGCCGTTACCAACACGCAGAGCAACAAAAAGCAACCCTCGGTTCTTGTCACTTGTCCAAAGGATGAGAGGAAAGCAGCTTCTGGCAAGTCATCCATAAAGTAAGTTGCTGTGACCATGTTGGCCACGTTGGGGTGGTCGATGCGCTATGTTTGAACGCTGAGTCCTTGTCTGTGGGGACTTTCCTTCTTGAGTTAGTTGTGTGTCCTTGCTGCAGTGTGTACAAGGAGTATAAGCACTGTTGTGGTGGGAACTTGAACTTAGTAGTAGGTTCTGAACCAAGAACCATCATTGTATACCTGGAATTAGAGAAGTGTTGGGCTGTTTAGAGATGTAAGCATCCCAATTCAAGCAACTTCTTAATAATACAGTGCTTTCATGCGAGAAGAGAAGAATGGCTTGAGGGGGCTGGAGAATGAGTGGAATTCATGTCATCCTTGTTTTTTTTTCCACTGCCTAATGACAGCATTTAATTCCTTTTAAAGGTTGTCTGAAGTCATCAGTGAAGTGACGAATAATTCCTTGTCTACTTGCACAAAGTCTGCTCCCTCTCCCCTTTCTTCTCCAAACGGAAAGCTAACCATTGCTAGTCCTAAACGTGGTCAAAAGAGGGAAGAAGGATGGAAGGAAGTTGTGAGAAGGTAAGCAGAACGTTCCACTACCCGCCCTTGCGGGTGTCCTTCAGGGTGTTTTATCTCGTGTAGCCCTTTCTGGGATTGCTGTATGGTCGTCTTAGTGGGCCTGATAGATTTTGCAAAATTACTGCTACACAACAAGGTTTTGACCAGCCTGCCCACTTCAGAGAGTGTTGTTTGCTTTTTTGTCTAGATCCAAGAAGGTTTCTGTTCCATCAACTGTGATTTCCAGAGTCATTGGCAGAGGAGGATGTAACATCAATGCAATTCGCGAGTGCACGGGAGCCCACATAGACATTGACAAACAGAAGGACAAAACTGGAGACAGGATAATAACAATAAGGTAAGTAGGATGCTTGATTTGCTCCTTCCTGTGGTGATTTTAATTGGAGAACGCCTCTTTGTTGAGAAAAATGAAAAGTCTTGACCTCATTGTCCCTTGAATGATCACGCTGAGACAGTTCTTTGAGATAGGGGAGATGAATGTGGTAGGGAAACCAAGAACAACGGTTGTGTTTGTACAAAAGATGACTCGTGAGATGAGGTGGAGCACAGACACTAGGGTTGTGCGTTTAGACATGGCTAAATAAGCACCTGTATTTAGGGAAGTGAAGGTTTTAACCATTTGGGTATTTTGGGAGTAGAGTTTTCAACTTGAGCTGCTTAAATAATTGTCAGCAACAAGAACCATGGCCAAGCTCAACCTTCAGCCAGAGAGTTATATTCTATCCGTGTTAGCATGACGGAAGAAGGCTGGGTCACGAGTTGGAGGTACCTTGCAATAGTGTATGTAAATGCTTTAGATGTACTTTCCTTTTCCCCATCCTGCCTTTTTACAGGGGTGGCACAGAATCCACCAGGCAGGCCACGCAATTGATCAATGCTCTGATTAAGGATCCAGATAAGGAAATCGATGAACTTATTCCAAAGAACCGTTTGAAAAGCTCAGCTGCAAACTCCAAGATAGGGTCGTCAGCACCTGCTGCCACTACAGCTGCTACCAGTTCCCTCATGGGCATCAAAGTGACCACTGTAGCTGCTTCGTCAACGTCTCAGACTGCCTCTGCACTCTCCGTGCCTGCAATTTCTTCCGCATCGGCTCACAAAACCATCAAGAACCCAGTCAATAACGTGCGGCCTGGTTTCCAAGTTTCTCTTCCATTAGCATATCCTCCTCCACAGTTTGCACACGCTTTACTCGCTGCTCAGACTTTCCAGCAGATCCGTCCGCCTCGGCTGCCCATGACACACTTCGGAGGTACCTTCCCACCAGCTCAGTCCACGTGGGGTCCGTTTCCAGTTAGGCCATTGACCCCTGCGAGAGCTACCAACTCGCCGAAACCTCACATGGTGCCTCGCCATAGCAGCCAGAACAGCAGCGGTTCTCAGGTGAATTCAGCAAGCTCCTTGACGACCAGTCCAACAGCTACAACAAGCTCAGTGGCTTCTACTGTGCCTGGTTCTTCTGCAAACGCCAGTCCAAGCTCACCTTCAGTCAGAAGACAGCTTTTTGTCACGGTCGTGAAGACATCAAACGCCACAACGACCACGGTGACGACCACGGCGAGTAACACAAGCACAGCGCCAACAAATGCCACGTATCCAATTCCTGCTGCCAAAGAACACTACCCTGCATCTTCCCCATCATCTCCTTCTCCTCCTGCACAGCCAGCAGGGGTTTCCAGAAGCAGCCCTTCCGACTGCGTGGCGACCTCTCCCAATAAGGGTGCGCCTTCGTCCGATCCGGAAGCGGGTAGTCCACCAGCAGTGGAAACGAGCAGCTCGACCAGCAGTAGGCAGCCCAGTTCTGGTACCACCGGCAGCTCATCCGTGCACCCTGCTCATCAGCAGCCTCCCGGAGCTCCTCTGCAAGAGGCAAGACCCCCTCTTCAGCAACCTCAGGTTCCTGCACCAGATCCTCGAATGGTTGTGCCTCCAAATATATCAGCGACAAGCTCATCTGCTCCTGTGGCAGGTCCAACAAACGCCCCGATGACCTATCCCATGTCTCAGACGTCAATGGGGTCTTCTCAGCCTGCAGCGAAGATGGAAACCCCAGCCATTAGACCACCTGTCCACGGAGCCGGTAGCGTCCACAAGAGTCCAGCTCCTGTGCAGAACTCTTCTGTCGCAGTCCTCAACGTGAATCACATCAAGAGGCCCCACAGCGTTCCTTCATCAGTGCAGCTTCCTTCTACCTTAAGTACACAAAGTGCTTCTCAGAGTTCAGCCCACCCAGCAAACAAGTCCATGGGCAACAATTTCAGTGCAACGTTACCGTTCGGGCCCTTCAGTACGCTGTTTGAGAACAGCCCTACATCTGCTCATGCCTTCTGGGGCGGTTCCGTTGTCTCATCTCAGACAACTCCAGAATCCATGCTGTCGGGAAAGTCTTCGTTCTTGCCAAATTCAGATCCTCTACATCAATCTGACACTTCCAAAGCCCCGGGTTTTAGGCCACCGTTGCAGAGGCCAGCTCCAAGTCCCTCAGGTGAGCCTGCGCTTTATGTTCATACCTTAATAATACATTTAGCTAATGAATGCTGTGTTTTTTTTGTTTGGAACACAGACTATTCAGCTTTTGCGGTCACTTATAGTAAATGAAAGGGTCTGTGATAGAGCTTATAGCTCTCTACGTGTAGTTGGGTTCTTCTTTCTTAATCCGGTAATTCAGGGCCACAAAGATGATCTGAGGGCTGGAGCACCACCCGTTCAAGGACAGGCTGAGAGAGTTGGGAGTGTTCAGCCTGGAGAAGAGAAGGCTCCAGGGAGACCTTAGAGCAGTCTCCCAGTACTGAAAGGGGCTCCGGGAAACCTGGGGAGGGGCTCTTGATCAGGGAGTGCAGGGACAGGACAAGAAGGAACGTTTTTTCATCTGAAATAGGGGAAATTAAGACGAGATCTTAGGAAGAAATTCTTCACAATGAGGGTGGGGAGGTCCTGGCCCAGGTTGCCCAGAGAAGTGGTGGCTACCCCATCCCTGGAGGTGTTTAAGGCCAGGTTGGATGGGGCTTTAAGCACCCTGATCCAGTGGGAGGTGTCCCAGGACAAGAAGCAAGTTATCACAAATTGGAATAGTTCTGTTCTGGTGACAGGGGAGGGGAGTGGAAATCAGAATGAGGTGCTTTATTATCTGAGCTGTCAGAGAAGAGCAGACTGGAATGGGAAAAAGGATGCCTCAGCTCAACTTCTATCAGGTTCATCAGCTGTAAAATAGTTTTGGAATCATGGAATGGTTTGGGTCGGAAGAGACCTCAAAGCCCATCCAGTTCCACCCCCCTGCCATGGGCAGGGACACCTCCCACTGGATCAGGGGGCTCAAAGCCCCATCCTCTTCCTTCTTTGTTTTTTATTTCCATGATGTGGGCGCCCCCTTCACAGAGCTCCTGGAGCCCTGGGAGTCACTTGTGTGGGTTTCTCTCGCAGGTATCGTCAGTATGGATTCACCCTATGCTTCTGTAACACCTTCTTCTACACACCTGGGTAACTTTGCCTCGAACCTCTCAGGAGGTCAGATCTACGCACCTGGGACGCCTCTTGGCGGAGCGCCTGCAGCTGCTAATTTTAACAGACAGCATTTTTCCCCACTCAGTTTGTTGCCTCCATGTTCATCAGCATCAAACGGTGAGTTCTGGTCGGTAGGAGAGGAGCTGAGAAGCTGCTGTACCAATACAGGGACCTGGTGCCTTCCTCCACCTCTGGCCCCTGCACTTTGACTCTGCAGCAGGGTGTTTGGGACAGAAAGCAAACTGAGTGCTGGCTTACTGAGGGAACAAATTAGTCTTTCACTGGCAAAAACAATGAAAAACAAAGCCCTGAAAAAAAACCACAGAGAAGAAATAAGGATGAAAAGATAAAACAAAAGAAAAGAAACACACCAAAACAAAACCAAGAAGAAAGGAACCCAACCCAACCCACCAAAGGTTTATTCTGGCTGTGCTTTGGGATACAATCCCCAAATCCTCTCTTGCTTATGCCCAGGAATGCTTAGTTTAGACTGAGAATCGCCTGTAGCCATCGGTTGTACGTGGCCAGTAGCTGGGCTGATGGGGCATGATGATCATTTTATGGAAGAGCCTAAATCGATGGGGAATGTCTCTGATCTAAATGTATAAGCATTAAAATGGTCCCCAAGAGTTTGCTGTGTGACTCTGGCATTGGCAACTCTGTGTTTCACTGGTTTGATGTATGACTTGGCACGAAAGGGTGGATTTGTGGTGACTGGAGAGGATCTGGCTGCTGTTCCTAAGTGGTCTCATTGTTCTCCTTGCAGAATCTCCCGCTCAGTCGGTGTCTTCTGGAGTAAGAGCCCCATCTCCCACCCCTTCAGCAGTGTCCTTGGGGTCAGAAAAGCCCAACAACGTTTCTCAGGACAGAAAAGTTCCTGTTCCGATTGGGACTGAACGGTCTGCACGTATTAGACAAACTGGAACTTCTACTCCATCTGTGATCGGGAGCAACTTGGCTGCTCCGGTGGGACACAGTGGGATCTGGTCCTTCGAGGGCATAGGCGGCAGCCAAGGTACGTGCTGTTAAGAGATGGTCCCGTGCTTGCCGTTGGCCACCAGTTTGTTTTCCTAACTTGCTTTTGGAGCTGAAGGACAATGCGGAAGTGAGTGCCTCATAACGTAGGAATGCTTTTCCCAAAAGAGTGGGAGCCAGAGACATCTGTTTGCCCCTCCGTCCAGTTAATTTTGTTTTAGCAAGGTCTTGGAAAACCTCAGTTGTTCCGAAACACCCTGGCTAAGGGATTGGTTACTCAAAGAGAGAAGTAACAGGGAAAATAAACCCACAGGGCTTACGGGGATGAACTGAGTGAGGACCATTTGATTTAGGAAGAGGAAAAACGAAGATGTCTCAAGATGACGGATGGTTTTGTAAAACAGGATTTAATACTGAACTCTGATTCATAGCCCAGGCGGGGCTCTTTGTGCTGAGGATGGTGCACTTTTTCAGTTTGCGTTGCCTTCGTTCTTTCCAGTCATGCCAGCTGTGTTTTACTAACGCAAGGCTCTGGGTTCCTGTAGCCACACAGAGCTCAGCATTCCAGAATTCATTAAAAAATGAAGTTACCGGCGGGACAGTAACTTCAGCAAACACTTCGGGAATCATGGATGCAACTTGTTGAAGAGTGCTGAGGTTTTTGGTGTTTTTTTTTTTAACTTGGTGGGGGTTTGTTGGTTTTTGTTTTTTTTTTTTTTTTTTTCCTTAGGCTAAGGGGGAGGGAATCCTGAGATGAGGTTGGGTGAGACCTATGAAGGTCATCTCAGACTCCTGCACAGATTGGGATCCACTGTGTGGTCAAACTGGGTTGCTGAGGGCTTTGTCCAGTCTGATCTTGAAAATCTGCAAGGATGGAAACTGCTCACCTTGACCAACCTGTTCTGCTGCTTTACTGAGGAGTCCAACAGGTTAAGGTTTTAATGGACAGACTGTGCCCATGTTTTGCATGCGATGAGTGTACTGTCCTGGGTTCCTTCCCAAATACATGATAGATAGGATGTATCCAAACTGGTTTCTATTTCACTAATGGTCTTTTCCCCATCTGTGTAGTGAGAGGCAGGTCATCACTAAGGCTTTAGGAACTGAATGTTTTTATTTGCATTGTCCGGATGTACAGGTTGCCCTCTAGGTCTGTCTGTGCTGCTTTCAAAATGCTGCTCGCATTCAGTTTCTGTCAATTACTTCAACATTTTGATCTTCAGTTCAGAATGGGATTGTCTCTGCTTTTGTTGAGTGTTAGGATGGCTTTGGAAATGTTTCTGTATCCCTTCTCCACTCTTCCAGATATCATTCCTTGTGTTTTGTTTTGAAAACCTGGGTTTCTGGTTTGAGCTGCAGTGCCAATACCAAGCAGCCTCTAATGAAGTCATGTAATTAGAACATGAGCACATGGCTGTAGCTGGCCATTTTCTGGGCTTGCTTTTCAGAAGTGTTTCTGTCTCTTAGTTCATTAAATAATTCAGAAACAATGGCAGTGGAGTGGAGGAAATTGCCTTCATAGCGTACATAACCCTCTCGCAGCACCAAATGCACAAGAAATGTAGGGTTTTGGAGGAGGAAGAGTTAGCACAGATGCCAGCGTTCCCTCTCAAACGAAGGTGAACTGCAGAGGTGCTGCTTTGGTTGTGTACAGCCGTCCCAGGCTGCTTGTGCTGGCTCGGGGTTCCTGCCATGGAGTAACTCAGTGTGCAGGTTTCATTTCTGGTGCTCTCCATCCCACACACACCAAAGCTTTGGTGCAGGTGTAGTTGCACAGGAACCACAAGCTGAGCAAATGCCACTTGGAAATGTTTCGGTGTGCGGGCATTTTGGCTGCAAAATGGGTGTTGTAACACTATCGCTGTGTCTTCCATGCCCTTAGATAAAGTGGACTGGTGTCACAGCGGAATGGGGAGCCACATGATCCACAGGCCCATGTCAGACCCAGGGGTGTTCTCGCACCAAGCCATGGAGAGAGACAGCACGGGAATCGTAACGCCTTCCGGTACATTCCATCAGCCCGTTCCTGCAGGATACATGGACTTCCCAAAAGTCGGGGTAATGACCTCCTTCGGCTTGGTGTGTGCGGTTCCACTTGCTTTTCCCGTTGGTGTGTGAGGCAGGTGAACGGCACAGAGGTGCTGTTCATGCTGCAGTTGAGCGTGTGTGAGCTATAAAACGCTAACTTGCCCTCATGGTGTGGCAGAAGCCTGGATCTAGTGAAAAATAACTTGTCCATGACTTAATAAATACATGCACAGAAAAATTTCTGTAACACCAACGCCCTTGTGTCATTCTCCATGTGCTATAGCAGCAGTGTTTGTGAATCTGTACCGATTTCTGCTTTCTCCTCCCTGCAGGGAATGCCTTTTTCTGTGTACGGGAACGCAATGATTCCTCCTGTAGCCCCCATTGCAGATGGTACTGGAGGCCCTATATTTAACGGGCCTCATGCTGCTGATCCATCCTGGAACTCGCTGATAAAGATGGTTTCAAATTCCACAGAAAATAACGGGCCTCAGACGGTAAATTTTTTATTTTTATATTCACAATTTTAACTTAATAAACAGTGTGGTGAAGGTGAACGCAGAGCTGTTAGAACATATGGAGATGCAGTGTGGTGTTTCTTCTTTCTGCTCGTGTCTCCAAGGAGCTGATAACAACCCCTTACTCACTGTATGTTACTGACAGCTTCTAGACCTTAGTCATCTCTCCAAAAGTTCGTATGAGCTGTCCCAAGAAACAATCAACATCACTAAGTTAGTGCACTTAAAAGGAGAGCACTGTGGTTACTTGTGTTAACATGGTTGTGCTTGAGAGTCGCGGCGCATGCTTCCAGCTGGACTCAGAGAAGCTGCCTCTTTAATCAAAGCAGACACCTGGTTAATTACTGCAGAGCAGCTTTTTGATGATGTCTTGGGGGCAAGTCTGGCTAGAAAAGATAGTTTTACACTGCATATGTTACTCAATTATCCTGATTTCAATCTCTGTGTTTCTGCATCTGGAAAACACAGTTGGTTTGCTATTGTGAGAAAAGCCTTTTGCTTGCTGTAATGTCAGCTTTCCCTTCTCAAAAGGGAAACCTGCATTAGGACTGAAGGGTTGTTCTGGGCACTGAAAGGTATGAAGATTTCACTGCCTTAGGACTAACGAGCTCTTCTATCACCTGCTCTGATCTTGCCTGGGTTTTAGCCTTGCCCACTAACTAGAAGTTAGGAACAGGGATTATATTCCCATAAAGCTCTTGTCTCTTCGCAGCCAACAGCTAATATTGCGATGGATCAGCAGTAGCTCTCGCTATAATATAGCTTGTGTTTATTTTTATTATACAGTGACCTCTGTTATATTGTTAATAAAGATATTTCTGGACTTAATGTGCTTGGGAACCATCCAAGCTGCTGAGAGAGCTCCTAGTGCTGGCAGGAGGTGGGTCTGCAGGGAAGAGGCTCTCTGCTTTTGGCTACGGTTTGTGTGTTGCACTGAAGCGGCTCATGACCTTTGTGAGGTGACTTCTGGTTTAGGGATGAAACTCTCTCCCAGGAGAACATTATATTTGGGTTTTCACAGAGCAGAAGGTGTTGGTGTGCACTGAGGGAAACGGCTCAGAGTGCTAGAAGTCAAGTTCTCGATGGTCTGAACTTCCTAAGGTCAAAAGGAAAGAGTATCTTGCTCTGAAAGTATGCAGGCACTGTCCTTGCAAATGATTTGCACTTACCCAGAGTCCTGTTGGCTCTCCTCAGCACAGACCTGGCGTGTCCAGAGGGAGTGCTTATTTCCCTGCTCTGAAGGGATACACTTCTCCCATGGAACAGTGAAATAAATGTTACATCAGCATTGCTTCGCAGGAGGAACTGGTGGGTGTAAATAGCATTGATGTCTCTCTGGGAGCTTGTTGTGAAGGCAAGCAGGCTGGGTGACAGTGTTACCTTGCACTGACTAGAAGGGGAGAAGAAGAGGGATCTTTGGCCAAGGTGGAAGAGATATTAAAACCCCGTTTCTCTCTTTCCCCACCTGATTATATCAAGGTGAAGCAAGTGCTGAGAGGAGCTCGGTGTGGTTTGATAGGTCCCTGCTGTGTTTTCTGACATCGGGTTTACTGGGGCGGAGGGAAAATCCCAAGCACTGCCAGGTAACGTTTTGACTTCTGCACTGCCTCGAGCACGGTGTTAAAGCCAGCTCTCTCTTTCAGGTGTGGACTGGAACTTGGACACCTCACATGAACAGTGTGCATATGAACCAGCTTGGCTGAGTGGGATCAACGTGCTAGCCTTGGGATTCCTTTTTTTGCAGAGGAAAACACAAACGGCAGAAACAGTTTATGTGCTCCCAGATCATTCTACTGATGTGCTTGACTGAAGTGTGTAGGCTTTTTGCAGAAGAACTTACTAACTGACCTTTTTCTGTGAACATTGTGACCGCCCATTCCCCACCATCATACGTTTCAACTTAGTTAGCCTTTCTTCTTTCCTTTCCTCTTTATTTTTTTGACATAACTTTCTGTTGAAGCTGTTCTTTGGCTGGTTGGTTTTAGTACTGTAAACTGCTTCTGAGCAAACACAGAAATTTAGCAAAATTATGTAAACTTGATCCTGAAGTTTTAGAATGGCAAATAAATGTACAATTGTTTACATAACAAATGGCTAAGCAGAAAGTAAATTTCAATATGTCAGTTATAGAGGCTCTACTTTATGTAGACTTAAATTAATGTGAGATATGTACCTTCATATTCAGAAATCTGGATGTTTCCTTCATACATTAAACTATTAATAAGCATAACTTTTCTACTTGTGTAATTTAAGTACATTATAAACAACAAATGGGCATTATCAGGAGGCTTCTTTCCCAATGTGTTGGATTATTTTGAGAAGACTTGTATCAGATATCATGGGTTCCCAGTTTGCTTGCAGAAAAGGCTTTTCAGCGCCTGAGAACACGGCGTTTTGGCACATTCGGAGTTGTCTCCACACTGAACTCCCCTGCCTGGTAAACCTGGTAAATGGATCACGCTGCAGCATCTATTCCAAATTATTCTCGCAGCAAGGTTTGTTCTGTTCCATGCATGCTGCCAGGTCTTCTCTTTCTCCAGTCCTTTCTTTGCCTACTGCAGTCATTTTCAAATGCACATCCTTGGTGTGCCAGCTCAAGAATGAGACTGAATTTCCAGCTTCAGCAGTGCTTCCCTGATGACAGTGTTCTCCGAAGGAAAGCTTATTTCAGAGTAAGTGGCTTTGTTTCAGTAGGTGATGTCTTGCTGCTCTATGTGGGTTTATTTGGAGAGAGCCAAGTGAGAATTCCCTTATGGCCATCTTCTGGAGCTGTCACCTTCTCCACCTGGAGGGAAGACAGGTACCGCAGGTGAAGTCTTGGACTCTAGGCCAGGATCCCAGCACCGTTGGTGTACGTGTGGTTTTAAAGCAGATCTACCAAGTGGATCTGTTGTGCAGGACAAGCAAGGGCCAACATACTTTCTCGCTGCTTATCCTGCATGGAGCCAGGCTGAAGGAAAGCTGATTTTTTTCCTTGCTGTGTCACTTGGGATCACCACTTCTGGGAATGTTACTGTCCTAAGAGGTACAATCCGGGAAAGAAATATCCTGGATGAGTTCAAGGGTCTGCTGTTGAGGCTGTAATTTAAGAAGTGCTATTTTGTCTTTATTACCGTACTCCTTTGAAAGCCAGAGGAAAGACCCCCTTGTCCAAAGACCCTTCCTGCCTTGTAACTACTGTGCTGTTTGAGGTGTGCATGCACCGCTGTCCATATCGAGCCTGGAGGCGATGCTCTGCATAAAAGCCAACTCATTTTTCCCTTTGTCTCACCTGAAATCTGTGGTGTGAAGAACTGAAAGTGGCACAATGGAGACCAGACTGAGGGAATGACTGAACCTCCACATTGACACCTCGCTGTGCAAGGGGGATAGAGCCCTCCTAGCCTTCGGAATGGCCTTTGGCCCTGATTGGGACTTTTTACTAAAAGCTTCAGTGCTGGTTTGGATTAGTGAGGACAGGCTTGAGAGAGTTGGGGTTGGGACTCTAGAGAGACTTAGAGCAGCCTCCCAGTACTGAAAGGGGCTCCAGGAAAGATGGGATGGGCCTCTTGATCAGGGAGTGCAGGGAAAGGATGAGGGGGAAGGGTTTTAAGCTGCAAGAGGGGAGACTTAGATGCGATCTTAGGAACAAATGTTTTCCTGTGAGGGTGGGGAGGCCCTGGCCCAGGTTGCCCAGAGAAGTGGTGGCTGCCCCGTCCCTGAAGGTGTTCAAGGCCAGGTTGGATGGAGTGTTGAGCCCCCTGATCCAGTGGGAGGTGTCCCTGCCCGTGGCAAAGGGATGGAACTGGATGGGCTTTGAGGTTCCTTCTGACCCCAACCATTCCCTGATTGTGCTCTTAACTCCACAATAATCCTGCTGAGGTGTTATTACAGCCATGATTTCCAGAGGCCAGAATTCTGGTGTTAATTTTGGTGGTGTGGAAAACTCCAGCTGTGGCTGGGAGAGTGGAGGCAGAATGCTGCCTTGGAGCTTTCACGCCAGGTACATCAGATAGTGGAATCTGGTTCATGGAATGTGGAGTCTGGTCCACGGAATCGTGGAATCTCGTGTGGCATTTGGAAGGTTCAGCTGGGAACATTATTTTTTCTCTCAGACACATTTTTTTAAATGTATTTTGCCTGTACTTCTCTTTATTTGAGCAGTAACAAAGAACATGCTGCATTGGGATCTGGCACGGTGTTAATTAGGAAGATAAACGAAGCTGTGTGTGGAGGGGGGACCTAAGGCTGAGGGAGCGGGGAGCACAGCGAGACTCCTACCCCCTCCTTGTGTGGTGTCCACTACCCTCTGACCCTCGCCAAGTCTGCTCGTCCTGATGCGGAATCGTTAATTGCGTCTTTTCCCCCTACCCCGTTTCCCCACCCCTCTGCCTGTCCTCCTGCCCTCACTCAATCTGGCCGCGGCGGCGGGGGACGGCTGCGCATGCGCGGGGTACCTTTTCCCGCCCTCCCTTCCCGTGGACAGAGGCCTCAGCCACGTGACGCTGGGCGCGAGGGCCCTGTTGCCGCCTCTCTGTCCCCGTGCGGATCCTCCCGCCCTTTGTCGGGTGGCGCGCGCGCGGCGCGAGCTTTCCCCTCAGCCCCTGCGGCGCGTGCGCGAGGCGCGAGGCCCCCTCTTCCCGCCTCCCGCCCCCCTGTGCAGATCCTTCCGCCGCTTGGCGCGTGCGCCCTGTGCCCCGCCGGCTCGCGCAGTTCCTTCCCGCGGCGCGGTGCTCGCCAGACCCCGCACAGATCCCGCACACAGCATGCAGCGGGTGTTGCGGGGCGCGCGCATCACGGCTCTGTCTCTGGCGGCGGCGGCGATGGAGAGCGGCAGCCCCGGCGGGTGGTACGAGCGGCTGGCGCAGTCGCAGCCCGTGCGCTGGGCCGAGCAGGGGCTGCTGGCGCTGCAGGAGGCAGCGGGAGCTCCCTGCTGGGCCGCCATCGCGGGAGGCGCCGTCCTGCTCCGCACCGCCGTCACCCTGCCTCTGGCCGCGCACCAGGGCCGCCTCCTGGCGCAGGTGGGAACGGGGAGGGCTCCCTCACGGGGTCCTCAGGAGCGCTGGAAATCTCGAAGGTTTCCCTGGGGCCCTTAGGGCTCTGGATCCTTCAGGGCGTCCTTCATGGGGTCCCCCAGGGGGTTGCTCAGGTGGCCTGTCAGGGCTCTGGGTCCCGCAAAGCTCTGCATCCTTCAAGGGGTCGGTCAGGGCTTTGGGGCTCAGGGTCCTTCAGAGCTCTGGATCTGTCACAGGGAGTCCCCTCAGGGCCCTCTGGGATGCTGGGTCCCTAGGGGTTGGGCCATCAGGGCACCAGACGGGCTCCCTCACGGTGGGTGCCCGCAGGAGCCAAACTGGAGAGGCTGGTCGCTGCTGTGTGCACCTTCACCAGCACCTTCTGGTGCAGGGGCAGGAGCTTCTGTGGGGACAGACCTGTGCCCGTCCCTTTTGGGAGGCGGGGGGTCTAAACCGTGAAAGCAGGAATGTGTCTCTTGGAGCTCTGTGGTTTGAGGTGCTGGCTAAAAAGCCCTCACCAAAGTTGCTCTAATGCAAATGGACAAAACCACCTATAAAATGCCTATTTTTTCTCAAAAGTGAGGAGAGAGTTGGGGCGGGGGGCACTGCGCAGGGATGGTGTGAAGCAGGTGCTCAGCCTGCTCTGTGTGGCTCCTTGGCCTGCTCAGGAGGGTTGTGATTCTGCACAACTGCCAGGATTGGGCTGGAATCAGGCTCAGCTGGGAATTTTTCTCCACCTGTGTGAAGGTCAGGAGAGTCAGTGCAGAAACCTTTCCTCAGAGCCACCATTCAGACAGCCTCCATGTAGGAAAAATATAATTTGTTTTATTGAAGCAGGTTTGGGGTGCTTTTTGTTGTTCTATTATAATGCTCGTTCATTTTTCCTTTTGTTTTGATTGCAAAACTGAATATCATGTCACACTTGTGCATGACAGGGGCTCTGCTTAATTGTCAGGGTTGCGACTGCAAAACTGTGTGTCCTGTGTGTCTTGTTGAAGTGACATTAAAGGCCTTTTTCTTAGGTGGCTCAGCGCAGTTCCTGAATATAGACAAAAAGTTGCTTATTGGGAACAAAACAAAATAATACTATATTTATTTCATTTAACAGTAAGATAGGATCTTTGGGAAGTACTGACAGTAACAATCACTAGTTCCTTCAGGTGTTCATTTTGTTTAAAGATAAAAGGTGGCTGCAGATATGAGCTCTGTCCTTCGCAGTTGTTCTTGTTCTCTGTCCACATTGGGTGGGGAGAGGAAGTGCTTGTGCCCTGTAATTGTGCATAAATGTTTTTCCTTTTCTTTAGCTAGCTGGAAAATTTACAGCCTGAGATTAAAATGCTGACCGAGCGTCTTCGCTATGAGGTGTCTATGCGTGGGAAGCAGCTGGGTTGGTCTGAAAAGGTGGCCAGGTAAATCGGTGATTTTATGTGCCTTGTTAATTCCATTCCTGATTGAGGGGTGGCAGGAGGGAATTTCCTGCAAATGCTGTTGCCCAATGCTTAGATTTTTCTTACCACTTGTGACTTGTGTTTGTTTTATTGTCTTTCAGAGTCTATGTGCTTTAAAGCTCTACCCTTGTAATGGCTTAGAATCACAAAGCCAAATCCAGGATTTGCTTTGTTGTCTTTACATGTGGCTAAAGTTTTCTTAGCTGTTTCACAGTATCTAAATATCGCTGGAACTCGAGGTTTTGATGATTGTGGTCCTGTTCAGACCTCATTCAGTAGCAGTGCACCGGGGATCACATAACGGGCTGATTGCCTCTATCTCGAGGAAGATAGACCCTAGTTCAGACAAAAACCCTCATGAAATAAAATATTCAACAAGTTAGTGGTGGATGGCAATGGGAAATTTTGTTGTGAAAGCTGCTTATAGCAACAGGGCTAACAGCTGTGAGGGAAGGGGGTTGAGAAAGAAGAGAGGAGTGTCTGAGGAGGAAAGACTTCCAGGTGTTCCAGAGTTGCACCTGAAGGAGCTAATTTGGAGAATTGCTGTGTTGGAGTTGGAGTAGTTACTCTGGAGCAGGTTTTGTGAGAGGGCTTTTGTTTTCTCCTTTCTAAAAGGTTCCACTTTAAGAAGAACCTGCGGCGGATTGTTACGGAGCTGTACGTTCGAGACAACTGCCACCCCTTCAAAGCCACTCTGCTGGTGTGGGTACAGATTCCGATGTGGGTCTGTGCGTCCCTTGCTCTGCGCAACTGCAGTGTTGGTGCTGCAGGCTCAGAAGGTAATCTGAACACACACATTCTTAACCATTGGTTTTCATTTGGTTACCGCTTTTGCGGGTGCTTCAGTGGTTAAAGAGCACAGCCTTCAGAGCTTGATGTATAAGCTGATACAAAGACTGCTCCACTACCAAGTTTTTAAACCTAATATTTATCTGTGCTTAAGCTATCTGATAAAAATTAAGACTTTGATTAGGTGTGTTGTATGTGTTTTTCTAGATTAGACCTTCGTTCATGTGACCAAAGAACTGATGTCTGAACCAGACCTGTCTTTTCCTTTAGTTTGAGCTCTCCCAGCAGTGTGGGAGTGTTACAGGTAGCAGAGTGCCTGGACATGTGATCTGCTAGACAAAGATATATGCTTTAATGGTACTTTCCATGCAGGAAAAATGTACCCAGAAACTTGGGGTATTTGATTGTAATACACAGTATGGTTCTGATGAGCTTAGGGCAGCAAATCCTACTGAATTTCATATTTTATTTTTTCTTTTAGTTCAAGAGCAGTTTTCCACAGGCGGAGTGCTGTGGTTCAGAGACCTTACTGCACCAGATTCTACCTGGATCCTGCCGGTTTCACTCGGACTGGTGAACTTGCTGATAGTGGAGGTAGGTCTGTGGAGCAGATGGGATCATTGCAAATGGATAAGGTGTTTTGTAGGATTGTAATACAGTATTACCAACTTAGAAAACATGGTGATAAAAGGGTAGTTCCGCATTATCACACTTGAAAAATATATTGGTTTTTCTGTGTGTTTGAATGTGAGAGTGCCTTGTTTAGAGATGACACATTCTAATGTGATGCATCTCAGCCCCTTCTTTGGCTTTTCTTGAGCCTCAGTAAAGTTCAGTCATGACTCCAGACTTTCTCTCAGAATGATGTTCTAATGAGCTTCATGGGTGTTAAGCATCCAGAAGCACGTGGAGGGGTTTTTGGTTTGTTCTAAACCCACCCCATACATTATTTGTTGCTGCCTTGTGCTCAAAACTAACAGTATTATGTGTTCTTCTTGAGACTGAACAGATACAGAATTAATTAAGATTACTGGGGAGACTAATCAATAGACAGAGGAAAAAAAAATCTTCATTTCCAGTTTTTGGGGGTAATTCAATGGAAATCTGTTTCTTCCTGATTTTTCTGTTAGGTGTTCTCATCAAACTCTAACCATTCTTACTCTGATTTCTTCTAAGTCAGTAGACTTAGAGAAGGAAAGTCAATATGAGACTGTAGATGTGATTCCACTTCCGTTCAGTTCCCTGTTAACTGGTTCGGGTCTCTCCATCTGCAGCTTTTCTCATAGGGCTGAGCCCTTGGGACTTAACAGCTGTGCTACAGTGACTGTATCAGGTTATGTTACCTTGAAGTTATTGTTAGGGGCTGCTGGGTGAGTGCAGTGTTTTCTGGAAAGGACCCAACATCTAAGACATGAGACAGGTCACATGGGAGATCATAGCAGTGGATTAATGGAACTAGAGGATGCAAAATGCAAAGAGTGCTGGGTTACAGGGAACCTCACTGCTGCCTTTTTTCTCATTTTAGTCATTTCAAAAGGAACTTATTTATAACCGTCATTTCTTCCCTTTCAGCTCTTTGCTTCGCACAAAAAGGAAGTTTCCAGGTTCCAGAAGCTTGTTACGAATTTCTTCCGAGTGTTGTCAGTAGTAATGGTCCCCGTTGCTGCCACAGTCCCCTCCGTAAGTACAGCGTCTCAGTGGCGCCTCCAGTGACCAGTATGTTCTGGTGCTCACATGCCTGGGGGGTTTCATAAACCATGCTCTAACACAAAGTAACCTAAAAGAAATATTTTGTCTATGGATATGTTTAAATATACACATTTAGAATATTTTTGTCCAAGAGGAAAAATTGCAGACATTGTTTATAAACATCGTTGTGTACAAACTAAGAAAATCCAGAGCTGGGTAACGTCCTTTTTGTGATTTCAACAATGAGGGGAAACCTTTAGATATGGACATAAGGACAAAGGTTTGCTCACTGTAAGAGGAAAACAGCGCAGTTCTTAAATTAGGACATTTTCCACATTCTTCTTAAAACACTTCTCATTTTTACTAGGTGTTCTACTTCTGAATGTTTTGGTTAGCAAAAACAAAGTATCTGTCATTTGGCTCATCAGCTTTGAGAGTGACGTGTAGAAGTTTAAGCAAGTTGAATATGAATTAATGTGTGAACTGTTGTCAAACTTCAGTGTAGATGACACTTTTTTCCCAGAAGAGTTGAGAAAGAGTGAAAAATGGAAGCCATTGTTGTTATTGAGAGGAGTGGTCTTAGGTGAGTTGTTTTTCTTGGTGACTGGGAATAACCAGTGGTCATGGTTCATGAAGAGTGGCCTCAAACTGAGTGTTCTCATCACATCTAGGGAGGCTGAGCTGGATGTTTGTCTCGTTGCAGTCCATGGCACTGTACTGGCTGTCCTCGAGCTTCGCAGGGCTCTCGCACAACCTGCTGCTGCGGTCTCCAACCTTCCGCCGACTGTGCTGCATACCCAGGTCCAAATCGGACTCAGATACTCCATACAGGGATATTGTGTCTGCCTTGGCTACCAAATACAGTTTTAAGAAATGATGTCACCTAAACTGTCTGGAGAGCTGTCCCAGGAATGTGGCAAGGGTAATTCAGTTTGTTTGAGATGTACTTACTGACTGTAAAATGTCGCGGCTGGAATTGTATTTATTTTCCAAATAAAACATTGACTGGCCATAAAGAGTGATTGTTCAGCACCAATGTATGTTTGTTGGGAAGCTTTGCTTGTTTTGCAGTTAAAATAGTCCAGTAATGTCTCCAGAACTATAAGGAATTGTACAGATGAGTATTAATTGAAACTGTGACTCGTCTAGGCTGCCTCCTTGTGGTGGAGCTGATCCAGCCGGTGGGCTAGATGGACAGATGCTTTATTTATTGGTTTGTTTAATTAAGACACTGGTGCAGACTGATTGGATATCCAGGTGGTTTACGTGCTGCCTTTGTAACAGTTCTGGTAGTTGGTGTCCTGTAGCTGCGAAGAAAACTCTAATAGGTTCCTGTCAGTCTCTTGTGCATTAGATTTGGAATTAGGAGGACGAGTTTCGTGTATCATTTCTGGTGATCACCTTTTGAGTCACAGAACTTTGCTTATTCCTGATCCATTTTCCATGAATAATGTAGAGTAGCAGCTGTTTATGGTGTGTACTAAAAGGAGGTAAGTAGCACTTTGAAAAAGAATGAATTGTGATAAGAACCTAAATGCTTCCAACTGAATATCAGACTTGGTCTTTAATGTGAGTCGTAAAGGTAAGTGCAAGTGTTCTATGTCTTAAGGGACCCGTGTACGATATTTCGTCATGCAAACATCAGTGTAGTTACATGCAGGCCCTTCCTGTAAGGGTATTCAGGTTCACATCTCCCCTTGCTCTGCGTACATCCTAAGTCAGCATTGAAAACAGGCTGTGATACTTGTTAGCTTTAATAGTTTTGACTTGGAAAAAAGGCTCTTGTGCCCTGAAGATTGCCTCCTTTCTCAGCCATGGTCATTACTCTGTTAAAACATCTTATCTGTACTAAAATACTTGTATTGGTATTTGCTGTTCCTAGTGAAGAGGATCAGAGCTTTGCTCTGTCCCTTCCTGTGACGTGTGCCTAACAACTGGTAATGTAACCCTTTGTTTTCATTCCATGTTGAGATGATGATGGAGTAAAGAAAGGTGTAATGGTCTGTCTTGGTCAAAGGAGCCTGTCAGCTGTTGGAAGGAGGGGTCCCAGTGAGGCATCTGCCCTCTCCTTTGTGCTGGCTTTACGCGAGTGACCTGGCAAGTGGTCCTGCCCTGTTAGGAAGGGTGCTTTCTGCAAACCAGCCAGCAGAAGGGGGCTTCTGGAGAGGAAAGCAGCAAAACTGCCTATGTGTTCTGAGAAACAAAACTGAAGTGGCTTGAAACAGTCTATACTGAGTCTTCTTTCTGAGTGATAGTGTGTTATTCAAGTAATGTGATACATAGCTTGGCCATTTCGTCATCTCTTCTGCTTGCTTCCCATTCTGGCTTTACTGAAAATTAAGAAATTGTAAGTTACCAAAACCTACTAGTAAGAGAAGACTGGAGATTTTAGAAAGGAGAGAGTTTCTTCGTTAACTTCTCTCTGCTGGTTCGATTGAAGTACTGTAAGATAAGTTGGTCAGTGTCACATTCAAGATGTAAATGTAGAACACTGGATACTCGGCAGTATAGCCTGGCTGTGCTTTGTGGCAGTTGCAGTGGGAAACTCAAAGTCTTAGTTCAAAGGGAGTTTAATTCAAAGCAAGAATTTTTTCAAGGGCAAAGTGTCATTTCATGGTTTCAGGAAGGAAAAAATTGCAGAAGTGTTTTTGAATACGCTGTTGCACACACTGGGGAGCTCAAGCTGCAGCTCCGTTGTTGGCCATTGGGCTGTCAGGGTTCTGCAGTTGAGGCCAAGCAGGCAGCCCAAGGCAGATCAAAACAGTTTTCTTCCTTCTTTCATCTCAGCGCTGTTTCAGAGCTTAACGAGCCCATCCTTCTTTAGTGTACGCTGCTTTTCCACCTCGTTGCTGTGTCCCTTTGAAGTAAGCCACTGGCAGGTGTCTGGACAATCCCTCTGACTGCCTGGTTGTCTTTGCAAAGTCATCTGGGTGCGCAGCGCCGTGGCCAGTTGGCAGGAGAGCTCTTCTCTTTTTCGCCTGTTGTGGTTGGGCTACATGAATTTAATGGATCTGACTTATTTCTTATGGTAAATAAAACACTCCTTGTTCCTGTGTAGCTCGGCAGAGCACTAAGACTAACAGCAGCTGCTCTTCTCTTACGAGTTGCTGCTCTCATTTTAAAGTTTGAAGGATCACAAGTAAGTACTGTCTTAGAGGGTAACAGGCAATGGGGCATTGCACTACATAAAAACCCAACAGAGAGAACGTCCTTAATCACTTTTTAAATTCTGTTTTCCCCCCCTCCATTTTGTAGATTTAGGACTCGTTTAGGTCATGATTTTGTAATATTACATTTTGGCAGTGGAAGTGTAGTCGCGCCCAAGCTGGACTATCCAATGCGTTTGTGTCGTATTCAGGGGCACAAACATAGAGTTGATGCAGGGCCTTTTCTTGCCAGCCATGAGGGGATGGATGGTGTTTGATCTAGCAAAAAGGAGCTGGAGCTGCAGAGTCGAAGAATCATTTGTTTGGAAAAGACCTTTGAGATCATTGAGTCAAACTGTCAGAAGCCTTTGAACACGTGAAAATCAGCAGAGTGAGTTCATAATAAGGGATTAGCACTTTTCATCCGTATCACTATGATGGTTTTGATTGATTTTTTGGTGCACACCCTTATCCAGTGGGGCTTTGGGTTTAGACTGGGATTTTTAAGGCCTATGTAAGTTACATGCTGAACTTTAGCATGTGGATTAAGGTGAACGCACACATCCATGTGTTCCTTTAAGAGTTGAGCTTTGTGGACTCATTTGTCTAACTGCCAGTTCATAATTTGAATGCCTTAATTAACTTTGCAATTGAAGTAACAGTAAATAATGATTTTAACCTACTTTATTTAATATAATCCTCTACTTTTGTTGCAAAGAAGAAAGATAACAGCCCTTCAGGAGAGACCACTGCTGTTTATAGGGATTGGGCTTTTGGATGAGGGTGATAGCCAGCCCAGAGCCCAGATGGCTCTTTTTGCCTGCTGCTCCTCTTGTGAATGAGGGTCCCCTCTAGCAGCAGGCAGGATGCCTGGGTCTGCTTGCTGCCACAGGCAGGGTCAGATACTTGAACCTGGTAAGCACAGTCTCTCTCACTGTCCCTCCCACCTGCAGTTACTCTGGCAAATTTGTCACTGGCCAAATTATTCTGTGTTCTGCAGTTTTGACCAGGAGTAGATAAAATCATAAATCAAAATGATGTCTCTGCTTTTCCTTAGTTCCGTGGTAGAAAATAGCAAAGCAATGTTATCAACTGCAATGAATGAGAACTGGAACTTAAGCTTATGATTCCCATCTAATTTCATGCTTAGACTGATGGATTAAGACCATCACCATCTCTCTGAAGCAGTTATGTTCTGTTCCACTCAGTATTGCCAGGGGGAGGCTGAGGTCTGTGTAGACTGGTGTAAATCTAAAGAAACTTCTACAACTCTCCAAACCTTCTCTGCATTCTAAACATTGTGGTTTGAGCCATGTTATTTAAGGGTTTTTTTTTCCAACCTAATTCCCAATATTTGTTTTCTTGATTATTATTTTTCCCTACCCAGCATAAAACACTACAAAAGTACATTTTCTTGTTTGTTTATATGCATGTTTGTTTGCAGGATGTGTGACAAATCACTTGGACAGAAAATAGTTTGTCCTGGATCAAGTAAATGAACGTAATGTGAAACCCCTTGAAAATGGGAGGCAAATAATATTCATTTCTAAGATTTCAGGTGGACAACTAATGTGTTTGCAAAAAGCCAACGTGCTTCTGGGGACTGGTGAACGTTTTAACAAACAAAGTACCAAATATGACTCTTCGAGCAAGCTGATGAGTGAGTGATGGGATGTTAAATGTTGGGGAGCTGGTTTCAGTTGAGCAGTGTGCTCGGAACTTATCCAAACTGTACAGGAGAGGATTCAGAAGGGTCCCTCTGCTGTTTAATATATGTCATACATCTACAGAACGAGTGAGGCTTTGTTTGTTAAGGATCAATTCTCCAGCAGTGCCAGACCATCTTGCCTATTGTGGCTGCTTCCTCAGGGTCTGGTGAGCTCCACCTACAGATGAAGTATTTCTGCAGTCAAACACTTGCTCTTTAACAGGAATAGCGTTTGTTGCTGCTCTGCATCAAGCCAGGCGAGTGTAGGAAGGATGAATATCCCACCGCTGTCGTACCTTATTGGTGAATTAATGCAACTGATTATCATTCAAATGTAATTTCCTTGTAAAGAGATGGTTTTGGTACTTGTTACAGAGTACAGCTGGGATGTCTTGATACTATCACAGGCTTGGGTTTGGCTTTATGAATCCAAGCCTCAAACGTGTTCAGTGAAGGGGCCAGAAGGGTTGAAAAGCCATTTGGAATGTCAATGGGTACCACACACGTTGTAATGGGAAGAATGTTGTTTATTAGAACCAAATGCTAGCCTTCAGCATCCGTCAGTTCTGAGGGAAAGGGCCCTGTCAGATCTAGGAGTTCGGGCCTTGTTGTTTGTTTTGAATTTGCCTGGGAACTGTTTCTCAACCCTGATCAGCGGTGGAGTACAGTCATTCCAGAGGGGATGGAACACAGAACCATGGTGAGTGAATGATCGTTGGAAGTGGAAGGGGGTGAGCAGAAGTCTTTGGATTGTAGTTAAAACACGCTCTTGCAGCCAAGTTAGAGCAAGCCAAGAAGCTGCTTTTCCACTCTAATCTTTCAAGATGACCTTTTAACGCTGCACGGAGATGGGCTGGGACCTTTCAGGCAGAGACATGGTAGCTTTTGAAATACTTCAGCTGAATAGAGGAGGACATCTGGCTGACTTTAGTCTTTTTTCTTGTTTCAGGGCTACGACAGATGATCATTGGTCGTTGCATGTGCTTTTTGCTTGGGGAATGCGCTTTAGAAATGGTGACCCACAAACTTGTTGAAAACGTTTTAATTACAGGTTTGTGTTGAAGTTTTTGAAGGGCTGCGCAGGTTTTGAGAGGTCCAGTTGAGGTACCAGGGCGCTTAAGTGCAATGATTTTCTTCCAGCACCTGAGTTTGAACAGACAATCGGCCTCTACAGTGATGGATGTTGCTCACAGGGGTTTTTCAGACATACGTAAGCACAAGAGACCCTTGAGAAAATGGAAACATTATTGTTCAAAATGACAATTGCAGACAGATTGTTGAGGCAGACTGTGAGATGCATTCAGAGATAGTTTGCTCTCCGTATAAATCTTTTCCACAATTTAGTTTCATCACTGTTGATGAAAACCCTCACCATGAGGAGGGGCTCTCCCAACCTTCATGGTTAATAGAGCTGCCACAGAAGGAAAAATAAGCATAAAGGTGGCTCCAGGTGGAGAATAAGTGGTTATTGTTTGCCAATTAATCCGTAGTGTGT
Source organism: Dromococcyx pavoninus (assembly GCA_033558185.1). Taxonomy (NCBI): domain Eukaryota; kingdom Metazoa; phylum Chordata; class Aves; order Cuculiformes; family Neomorphidae; genus Dromococcyx; species Dromococcyx pavoninus. The sequence goes on from JAUMJL010001636.1 coordinate 94,936, forward strand.
GTTATTAATGACAGGAAAAGGAGTTGGTCTGTGAAGCTTCTTGGAGAGAATCCCCACCTTTCAGTCATGTTTGATTTCACTGGCAAGTGTGATAAAAGTAAGAAATGTTATCCAGAACTTACAGAGACACATGAACATGCATGCTGATTATCACTGCTGAAAGGGGCCAAAAGCAAGTCTGTGGCAGAACTGGGTGGAAACTTGGGTTTCCACACTTGGGTTATAACAAATTCCAAGTATGCTTTGTATGGGATGTGTGTCCCTGTCTTTTCATACTGCTTTGTATTCTCTTTTTCTATAGATATATAGAATCATCATAGAATCACTGAATAGTTTGGGCTGGAAGGGACCTCAAAGCTCATCCAGTTCAGGGACATCTCCCACTAGATCAGGATCCTCAAAACCCCATCCAGCCTGGCCTTTGAACACCTCCAGGGATGGGACAGCCACGACGTCTCTGGGCAACCTGTGCCAGGGCCTCCCCACCCACACAGAAAAATATTTCTCCCCAAGATCTCATCTCAGTGTCCCCTCTTTCAGCTTGAAACCATTCCCCCTGACCTATCCCTGCATTCCCTCATCTTCTAACTCTGCTATCTAGGCACTGGAGGCTGCTCACCACAAGTTTGTTGGACTCATTTAGACCCAAACAGGAAATGGTAATTTGCCATTTTTGGTCTTGGAGTTTTCTTTGTGCTACGTAGAGAAGAATGTGATGCACTCAGCTAAATGTTTTATTTGTGATGGGAATTTGCTTTGGCTAATGCAGTTTTTAAGACCTGTTGGTTCACGCGGAGTTCAAGGAACATTTATATAAGAGCCTTCAATAACATTCCTTGAACTTGGCAAGTTGAAAAAGCAAAACACCAGTGTTTCTCCTCTTTTGAGCACTAAATTGTTGCATGGATACCTTAGATTTCCAACCAATCGGTGAAACAGCTTTTAGAATCTGCAGACGGTGTCATGTAGAGGCAGAGACTTGCGTTATGTGTTGGTCTCTAGTGGTTTTTATTTTTATTCCCTACCTCCCTCAGTGAGGGTGAAGCCAAACCCCGGCACGCTTTCTAGGAGCTGTCACGTGCAGATAGGATTTGTGTAAACTTGCTTACATCCAGCTATTTGCTATCACAATTTCGACATATCCTAGCGTTCTGGAGATGCCAGATGAGGGGGACGGCCCTGTATTCTATGTGTGTAGCTGCTTCTCCTCCATGAATAGTCTGTAGTATGTTGGTGTTTTCCCCTATTTCTCTCATGCTTGCCATCTGTACAAGTGCTCAAAGCTTTTGCTGCCTCTCAGTCCGTTAAAAAAAAACAGTCTTTGGTAAATTCTGGATTAAAAGCATCAAGCTAGGAAACGTTTGAACTGATTGTTTCCTTAGAAGGGCAGACAAGATGTTTCTGTCACTTGCAGTGAAGAGGGCTGAAGGGTGCTTTACCCGAGCTACCTTCTCCCACTTCAACCAACGGAAAGAGCAAACGTCTCTGCTCAAAGTTTTTTTTACACGTTAAATGCTCTTCCTCCCACTTCCATCTGCAGTCATTCTATGCTGCATGCTCGGAATTCACATTGGGTTTGTGCAAAGCTGAAGGAGGAGGAAAACTGTGGACAGGTTGCCAAGAAGCAGGGTGAGATGCCTAGCCTCCTCCTCAGCTGTTACTTACCAGAAGGATTCCGGTCTCACAGAAGCACTTGAAGGAAAGCTACTCTGAATTTTCAGGGAAAGCACTCCTGAAATCAGACCTGAGCAGCCACAGCCGTCTGTGCTCCAGGTTGCAAAGTCGCAGAGACGGCTTTGCCACCGGGGCCTCCAGCTTGCACATCTCCTCACGTCCGTATTGCGATTTCAGTCCTTGGGTCAGCAGTGAGAGTTCAAAGCCTGCAGCGATTCTTCTGTGCAGCCTCTCCTGACAAGCATGCTGGGGCTTCTTCCTTGATCATCCCTGCTGGGCAGCATGTGGGTGCCTGGCAGGCTTTATCCTAGCTGTGTTGCTGTGTTTTGCTTGCCTGTTTGTCTTTTCTCCGTGTATGCCACGCTTCTTACCTGTAAGAGCTTTCACTGCTGTATTTTGTGGTTGTTAGAGGGAAAAAAAAAAGGGAGGGAAAGATAAAGTAAAAAAAAAGGCAGCAGATGATGACTTTTTTGTGTGAGAAGCCCTGGGTGGTGGGAGAAGTTGTTTGTAAAGCTCTGAAGAAATCTGCATTGACCTTGAAACACATTTGGCCTTTTTTATCTTATTCCATTTCCTGCAGATATACTTGAGGTGAATTAATCTCTTTGTTAGCTGTGTCTGGCTGCTCAGGTGAATGTATCATCATTCTTCTAATGCAGAGAGGTGTCACCGTTTTTGTTAGTGCATCCCAGGAGCGCTAAGAAAGCGCTTATTGCTAAGAAATCCCTTATTGCTAAGAAAGACACAATTTGTCTTTAGAAGTTGTTTAAAAATAAGCATATTCTAGTGCCGAAGTACATATACACACCTCTCTCTCCAGTCTTCTTTGCTCTCTGCCTGCTGTTGGAATTCTGAGGAGTTTCCATAGTTATTTGTTTCCAGAGCTGCTGCTGGCTGTCTGTGATTCATGTTTATGTACCGTACACGCAGAAAGGGCAATGACTGTTCTTCCAGTGTGTTCTGTTAATCTGAGCATTCCCATTGTGGAGAGCAGTGCTGCTGCTGCACATTACTGAAGGAATAAATGGAACTTGATGGTTTGCAAACATTTGCAAGTGCTCTGTAGTTTCACAGGTGTTGCTAAAATATGCAAAAACGACTGTCGTAATGCAAACCCACAGGCACCGACCTGGAGCTGCTGTGGACCAGGAGAGCTGTCTTTATCGTATGTGTTCTTCCTCTTCTCCCTGGGCTTTGGATATGTGCTGGGTGGAAGTCGGGGTGCTGGGATGGCACCTGAGCTGTGGGGAACTGCTGTGGGAATAGCAGGTGCATTCCTTACGCTGATAGTGCAGCTGTTCTGCGTCCTCTGGGGAGCTCTGGCAGCAGAGAATTTTGGTTTGAAGCAGAGTCTGTGTCCAGAAGAGGGCACCCCTGCTCAAAGGAGTAGCGAAAAAGATGAGAATTTAAAATGAGATTTCTTTCAGTAAGGTCGTGTTGGTTTCTGGTTGTTGGTTGGTTTGGGACTGTGTTTGAAGCGGTCAATTTAGATTTAAAGACAAAATTTAACAGTAGTTGATCTTGGATTAGCTAAATCCATTAACCAGTGGGTTTAAAGGTGGGAAATGAAGCAAATCGAATGTGAGTGATGTTCATGGTGACACAGGAGTAGTCCACCCAAGTTCAGTACTGTGTACAAGGTGGGTGGCACAGCACACTCCTGGGGGCCATGCACGTGCTGCCCTTAACCAAGCTGAATGCAGTGAACCCTCTCTGTGATGGAGATGATGAAATTTGAAGACGTAGTTAGAAGGGGAAGTGGAAGTGTCCAGATGGACACAGCGATTTGAGGAGTGCTTGTTCTTTTCACAGGGTACCGCAGCCCAGGGATACTGGTTGCGTGTTCTGGCAGATCAGGAGAAGGATGTGTGCAGAACAGCGTTGGTTCTATAAGAAAACATGACACGGGACCTAGCGTTTTCTCTGCCTGTGCTTGTGAAATGATGATGTTGAGCAGTGCACAGCAAGTTTGGAAGCTTTGGGGAAGTTTCTGTTTGTCAAACAATGCAAAGCAGAATTGTTTGGAGAGGCAGCATAAAGCAGTGTTCTGAAATTGTTCCCATCCTTGCTCAACACAGCCAGTCACTGAAGCCATGGTTCAAGTGGGAGATGGCAGACAGCACTGAGGCAGTGTCCCAGTGGAATGACATGAGTTAATGTCAACCTAAGACTTAGCTCAGCACCTGCAGTAACCTGGGCAGTGGATAAGGGAAAGAATGCTTCTTTCCACACTGGGGACCTGGCTGTATTGCTGGAGCTGGCTCTCTATGCGTTTGCCAAAGATTTTTAATGCCTACATCTCATTAGGATTGTGGGTTTACGTCTCATCCAATAAAGGACAGGATAAATGTTGTTCTCTTTTAGAAAAAATACAACAGGCATGCTAAATGCAGCCAAAACTAACAATTGTTTAGATAAAGAACCGTGTTCTGGGGCATAGCAGGCTTGAGCTCTTTATTAGACTTGTGCTTGCATAATATGACTGTTATTAATTTCATTAGTGTTTATTGTGCTGACTCTAGTCAGTTTGTTTTCTTAAAACATATTTTGCATGGTCTTATCTTCCATTAAAGATACCATGCTCTGCGAGGTGACTCCCACGGGTGGTCTTGGTCCATCACTGGGAGCAGAGCTTGCACCAGCCCCATCTCCCTTTGCAGGAGCTCCAGGCAGCGTGGTTGTCTTCTCCATAGTGGCGGTGGTTACTGTGCTCTGGGGGCTGCAGATGGGCCCTCTCTTTGCTCGTAGCTCCCACACACCAGACTTGATCTGACTGGGTATTATTCTCTGATTCCTTTATTGGTTCATGATACATGTGCTGAAATAGCAGCTCACAAGGAAACACAAACAGTAGAGTTGAAGTGGCTGCTTTGCTTCCCCCAAACTAGCAAGTTTCATTTTGCACAACTGCAATAAAGGCCAAAGATATAAAGAACACAAAAGCTGAAAAAGAGTGGTGTGTGTGCTCCTTCCACGCTTCACCCAAGTGTGTAATATCCAGGCTGGTGCTGAGGAACTCTTCCCTGCTTCTTGCACCTACTGCCCTTTTCTGTGTTGTCTAATGTATGCATAATGAACAAATGTACTTCTTGAAGCGCAGATGTGTTTTAAAAATACCCATGGCTGTTCAAAAATCATCACTTTGCTTGGGGACTTTACCTGTTAATAAAATTATCAGATGTAAACAGCAAGTTTATGCAGCGTTTCTGCAATTCATGTTATTGCCCAATTAAGTTAGGGTTTAGATTTGTTGACTTTCCACAATTACCATATTAACTTGCACCAGGGAGGCGTATGGAGTGGTTCCAGCGCTTGGTACAGAACTGCACGAACATTCCTAATCCGAGAGCGAGCCTGAATTCAAACTGACACACGCGACATTAATGACAGCGATCTTGGTTTCTGAGATGTTTGTGTGTGTGTGTGAGTTTCTGCTGTGCAATAGCCAGGCATGCATGGTCAGAGGCTTTGCGGTGTCCTCGCAGGAGCAGCCTTGAAGCTGGCCAATGTGCTGATTTAGAGCCTATGGAATTATTGCTGTCCCGGACTCCAGCCAGCGTCGTGAAACCACGAGAATCAGGCAGACAATAGGGTTTGTGTGGTGAAATATTTTTCCTGACCCTGAAAGATGTCATTTGTTGTATTTCAGAGATTGATGGGGAGGGAGGAGGATTCCACTGCTTTGGGTCCAGTCTCAAGGGAACACGGGAACGCTTGTCTTTTGTCCTGGGAAGCAGAATGGCCGACGGCTTCAGCCAAGTCCAACACAGTGGTTTGGGGCAGCTTTATGGGCTGATAAATACAACTCCCAAAGGTGGTTTCTGACTACTTGAGGTTTGCTTTGCCCATACTGGTCGTACAATGGGCTGCGAGATGCAGCATTGAAACTTGGAGTTTGGCTAGAACCTTCTGGCACTGATCCCTGTGGGTGGAGCTCAGTGCATATGGAGGGTGGTGTGACTTTATCTTCTGAAATGAATTGCTGCTTGTCCTCCTGCTCTCATCTCGCACACAGGTTAAAGTTAAGGTGATGCCTCGTGTATATTCCATAGTCTACTGTAGACCGTGTAACCCAGAATGGCTTGTGGCTTCCAAAACTTCCAGGGCAGCCTGCTCAGTTTTGGGTTATGTGACGTTATCTGAGTAATTCCCACGCATTTTTGTGATATAAATAAAATAGAATTCAGCAGAAATTTGTGTTAAGTGAAATAAAATAGTTTTCCCAGAAGCAAACGTGCTTTGAAAAATCCTGTCCCAGTTTATACAGCGTTAAAGGCTAACAGTGTTAGGACAAAATCAAACTGGAGCTTTAATGAACCTTTGTTTTAGGATGGTTCAAAAAGCGTAATACTGTGTAATCCTCATCAGAACTGAACGTCCAAAAAGAATTTAAGCAGCTGAAAGCAAACCAAGAGTTTTAGTTTGGCTTCAATTTTGTCTTTTAAGATTTCTTTCAGCAAATCCATGGGATGTGAAGAGAATAGGTGACAAGTAGCAATAACTGCAGTGAGAGGATGCTTAAAAGAATCAGCCTTACCAGAGCTTTTTCTGTCTTAAAAATGTGGAACTGGAATAAACATTCCTGCTCTGTGTTAGGAAACCAGGGCTGCAGTGGTTTTCCTCATTATCGAGTGCAGCCAAGCAATCTCGAGGCTGTCGGATATATGGGTTTCATTCCTACTGGGGTGGCTTTTCCCTTGCAATGCAACCATTAACAATGTCACTGCTGTGGCAGACACTTTGGAGAGTCTCACAACTGTTAAGTCATGCAAAGTCTGAAGATCTTGCAACCTGGATTACTTCAAAGTCGTGGTAAAACATTGCAAAGAAACCTCTCGAGAGCTGCGGAGGCAGAGTCATTGGCAGGGCGTGCTCTCTGTCTTATAAAAATCTCCAAAATTTAAAGGTACCATTAAAATCTTTAGAAAAGAAAGAAAAGATTGGCAGAGGAGTCTGGTGTGGGACTAGCATTTCTTGGCAGGGTACAAATCCTTTCAAAGCAACATTTGGAAAAGTTCTTTGCAGCATTTTTATTGTGTTTTTCTTCATCACTCCTGTTGCCAAAATAATTTAATGTGGGCTGAATACTTGCACTCTCTCTTGGTCTCTTTGAGTTCTTTGACGTGTGCATCTCATCTCAAATTAAAAGAAGGCAACTTTTATCTGTTAGACAATTCAGGCTCTTTATGTGGAGCTGCATGGTGCAGCAATCCAGACAGATTTTTGAGGACTGCAGCCCAAGGCTGCACATCCTGTGGCTCAGGAATCCTTTTCTGCTTCCCTGGGGCAAACGGAGATGGCTGTTCCCTAGGTAATTAGTGAGGGTGGCGGAAGAGATCCTGTCTTGGAGATACCTCAGGAACAAAGGAATATAGGAAACCCACTTCAGTATCAGTGGTTCGAGAGCAAGTGATTCGCAGGCACCAAACCCAGTCATAATCTGGAATTTCTGTGGAGCAGTAGTGTAGTTCTAAGAGTAGGAGTTGCACTGGCAGAACAGGTAATTGTCCATCTGGTCTAATATTCCTGTTCTGGATGCTTTTAAGCAAGGTGTTAATCCTCCTTCCCTCAATGTTCTATTAATTATCGACCACTACAGCCATGAGGGGCTGGCGCAGAGGGGATTTCATTCTGATCCCAGCTGGTGAGCAGATTATGCTGTACTCGTAAGGATTGATAGCCCCAGTAATTCTTATATAAGCTAACAGCAAACCTTTCTGTGGTTCCCTGATAGTTATTCCTTTTCATAACGGAAATTCGTTTGTTCTGCAGAGATCAACCAAACGGGGTGGAATCTTCCAGATATCCCAGCAACTGTTTGGAATTTGCTAGCCAGTTTGTCTCAGTAGTCCAGTTCACTCTGCAAGTGCTTGAACTACAGATGAACAGATCCTCTCGCATAACAGTAAGATCTGCATCTTTGCATCCATAATGATTAGTCCCATTATGTCTAACAAGATTGGCCCCGATCCTCCTACATCTGACATGAAACGCTCCCATCTGTACAAATTTCAATGAGGAATACTCCTCCTCATACTAACCAGTCTCTAATTTTCTGAGTGTACCCAGCTCTGAAATTTGTGTAGATGGTGTGAGCAACCACCATGAGCATGAGCTCTCTCTTTATTTGCTGGCTCAATTCAAGGAGGACACAGAATTTGTGGTGGCCCTTTGCTGGTCTGCAGACTCTAGGGGTCTGGAAGAGCCACTGGTAGCTGGGTTTAAATATACTGGATTTCAAGGCTGGGATTTCTTTACAGAAGCAAGTTCTTTAGCCCCTTCTGATTTGCTAATGTTCTCTCTTCCTCCTCTTTTTTGGGTTCCTTCCAATCCAGCTGTAGCAGCAGCTGTGACCAAATGTGTATCTTCATTAAGCTCATTTTGTAATTCATTTATGCTATATCCCTTTTTGATCCTGAAATAACATTCTGATCACAGGTTTCTGTTCCAGATTAATAGGCTGGTTATGGAGTTTTCTTGTGGTGGGATGTGAATGAACAAACAAAGTTTAGTTCTGTCCTGCTTGTGGTTTCTTCCTCACAGCACCTTTGGCTGAAACATCCGGGCAGTTCCAGCCGTATGTTTGGGAAGCCAAAGTCAATAATGCCTTCCTTATCTCAGAGGGAATGTAGGGTTGGACGCAGTTGAATGTCATTGGAATCTGGTGTTGCCCTGACAAGAAAAACAAGATGCAAATGTTGGTTTGTAGCACTGGTAGCACCCACTTCAGTCTTGCCTCAGGTCTTCAAGATCAAAGCACAGAGCTGTCAGTGAGAACCGTATCGTAGCATCATTACCCTTCACAGCCAGCTTCCAGCTGTCTGAAGGAGGTCAAAGATGCAAGAGAGAAATCTGACTGTCTGCATCCTGAGAACTCCACGCCACCGAGGGGATGTGGCTGTGGTGTCTGGGAGCCGGCCATGCAGCCTCCTCTGCCCGGCCTCTTGTCAGAGGATTCGGTTGGACGTAGCTCAGCTACAGACGGGCCTGGAAAGGAACTGTGTGATGTGATGTGTTTTAACAGCGTGTTTGTCTCCAGAGCAAGAGGCCCATGGGCAGTGCTTGTGCTAAAAGAGGCAGAGGAATGATTGGGAACGAAAGGCCAGAGCTCACGGTATACTCCCTCTTTGCTCATGGTAAGTGCAATGTAAAGTGTGCTTGCCTAAACGACACTCTAGATGATGAAGTGAATTAAACGAAGAAGGTGGGTTTTAGTTTGCCTTTAGTTTAGTTTTTTTTTTTCCAAGTTGACATTGGCAACAGAATGAGACTTTCCACGCTAGCAGTTATCATGACTCGCCTGCGGGCAAGAGCTTCTTGGGGTGTCCTCACCGCGATACTTGTAAATACGCAGTAACCCCTCCAGATTGGATTCTGAAATGGGTTTGTTCGTCCTTTGTGAGTAGTTGCAAATGAACCTGATTTTAATTGCTCTCAATGTTGACAGGTTCTTGTGATGGGCACTGGTTGACTTTCTGATGGCAAAACCCACTTCCTGTTTCTCCCCCCTACTCTTCAGTTTCTATAGGTCGCTTTCATGTGTTCCAAACTCAGTTCCAGAAGCCTGATCTGGGTTTCCATCAGGCTACAAGTCTACAGTGTGTACTTTTCTTCCTGTGGTTCTGGTGAAACCAGTGTTTGACAGGAGCTGTGAAATCCGTTGTGCCTTTGTACCAGGCTGTGTGTCAGTGTGTCAGGTGGGACGAGCGCTTTCCTGGCAGTGTTTCACCCACTGCATGGCTACTTCAGCCAGTGCCAGCGTGATGCCAGTGGGATGACACAGGCATAAACATTGTGTGTGATTGTCATCTCTGCAAAACACACCATTTCTAAATCCGTTACACTCAAAACAGGACCCAGGATCATTTGTACGAATTTTTTTCAGTCCTTTGCCTTCCCTTCTGTCTTTTCAAATAAGAACAACATGGAAGGCCTTTGATTTTCTGCATCAGGACTGGAGATGGGCTAGGATGTAAACTTGTTTGCCGTTTTCCAGTGTGTGCTGCATTCACAGACTCTGAAGAAGTCTGTGTTCCACCCGGGCCGTGGTAACCATTGCCAGATTTTGACTTGATGGACCCATTTTCATTTTCACTGTGTGCTATTATCGGACTGAAAAACAACCCTTTCGTATGCCAGACCTGGCCCTCTCTCGGATTGCTACTAGGACTGGCAAACATTCCAGGAATCTCATGTTCTGACTCGATTCCTGCATTCCCCACTGATTCAGTTATTTCTTAGAAAAATATGTTCCATTTGAAATTAAACACTGGCCATGGCAGCCTGCATTTGTGTAGCAGCTTTCACCCTGAAAGATCCCAACCGCTGCTCCTGACCAACCCTGTGCATGGGATCACATCCTGGCTGGCACAGCCACTGCAACGAGAGCAGGGGTATTCACAGCTGGGCTGCCGACGCTCCACAACCACTTCTTGCTCGAGCTGGAATGCAGCAGGATTAGGGGACAGGGCTTTGGGAAAGGAAGTAGAGATCTGCTGGAAGAATGAACAGAGGAGCCTGAGGATGACTTCTCCCTCCCCTCTCTGTTTGAGAAGTGCAAGATGTTCTTCAGCAATTAAATGTGATGGAAGCTACTGGCTTCACTCAGCCCTGTCAGCAATCTCCCTGTCTCTTTGATAGGATGCATAGCTGGTTGAAGCACTGTTTAGAGCAAAAACCTCAGTTTCCAGATCTTGGAATCCTCCAAAAAGTTGAGGCAATGGGCAGGTCAAGATTTGATGGGAATGTGACCTTTAGGCAGCTGTTCAGGAGTTGGGCATTCTGCCTTCACAGCGAGCCGGGCCTTTACCATGCCGCCTTCACCTGTGGGGCGTGTGTTCTCCCACCTGATCGCTGGAGAGGCTGTGCCAGAGCCTCCTGGTTGGGAACATGGCTCTTGTTTACAAACCCCGAGCTCTGCTGCTCCTGGGTAGCAGTGTTTAGCAATACAAGTCACTGCTAAGTGAATATCGGGTCAAGCGGCGCTTTGATTGTTATTTAATGTTGTTTGCATGGTTGGAAGCTTGCCCTGGTGAAAACTGCAAGCAAATTTTAGATTGTGTAATGCTTTGTGACACTCCTACTCATACAACGAGGGCAGGAGATGGGGAAAGGGCAGGGTTTTCTGTGGGTTTGAATTGTTTTTGAAAAAAAAAAAAGATTTCATTCTCAGGTGTGGATCTGATAAGGAAGCTTTGTTCCCTTTTTTTCCTTTGACGCTGTAGTTTCTATTTGCTGGTATTTCTCAGCATATTCTCTTGACTTGGGCATACGGAGTAAGGTCTGAAGGGCAGCAGAAGAGACAAACTGACAAAAATGATGTGTTTGTATCTTTCTTTTGGTCTGCTCCCATACAGGATGGTGCTGTGGGGCTGGTCTTTATTTCTTCATACTGATTCCTTTCAGGTGTACAGGAAAATTGACTCTTGTCATTTTATAGAGTCATTTCCTTGTCAGCCTTCAGCTATAAAAAAATGCAGCTTGTTTTCATGTGAACTACTTGTATTTTTAGGCAGGGGGATGCGTCAGTTTATCCTGAAACTGACACCAAGGGGAGGTAAAACATAAAAGGTTTACAGCAAGTGATGCCTTTCTCCTTCTCTGAATTAAATAATGACTCTCCGTCTCTTGAACACTTGCCCTCTCCATTGTACACTTAGCAAGAACCAGCAGCATGCAGAGAAGGAGTGCCATTTGTTTTATGTGGAAACTTACTGCTCTCAGAATGAGCTACAGTAACACTGGAAAATATGATAATGGGATTTTCATAACAGTTAAAACTGGGCAGGCCCCAGTGGCACCGCACTTTGATGTGCCCTTTGCCAGACCGCACGGAGCCTATTCTTGCTACTGGAAAAGGGAGGACAGTCCAGGCCGAGCTAATTCCAGTTGTGTTGATGTGTCCATAATCTGTCTGCGCACACTGGAACACCTCTGATTGGTGAGGAAACAGAGCTGGGCACTGGTGGGGATCATCAGAGATGTTTCACAACTAAAGATGGGTCCCTTTTCAACAATCATACTTACATTAAGTCCATGTGGGAGTAACGGGGTTTTTTTACACATTAATATTTGGTTTCTCTGGTGCTTTAGAAACTGGAGGTGGTTATTCACAAAGCAAATTAATGAGTTCCCATAAAGCTTATAGAGTGGTGTTTGGAGACTGAGTATTCATGTTCCTTGCACAAAGCAATGTCCCAGCAAAGCTGGTAGGAGTTATGTTGGAGAACTATGGCAGCAAGTTCTGGAGCATCCAACAGATGGGTACCAGTGAGCCAAGCTGCGCCGCAGTCAGAGGCGCTGTGCCTACACCAGCATGAAGCTTTGACCCACAATGATGTCTTTGCAGTAGGGTAGTCTCCATCCTCTCTCCCCATCACCCAAGTCTCTGGGGGTTTTGCTGTGTTTGGGAGAGATTTCTGCAGAGCAGCCTCTCTATTTGTGTTTTATTTGGGCTGGGTAATGGGAAAGAGGCTCCTGAGTGCGGAGAACACATCAGCTTCCAAACAAACAGACAATTTACATTTATGTTGGCATTTAAAAGCAACAGAATATGATGAAATTTCTGATATTTCACAGTTTAAGCAACACATTTTCAAATTTTTAGCCTGAATATTTTTTCTGCATCTTTTATTATGATTTATATGCATTTTACTATGAATGAGAAGCACATTTCAATAAGAAGCTGCTGAAAAATAACGGTGAGAAAGAGCTGGAGTGACTTGGATTAACCAACATCTTTCTGAAAAACGCAAACCCAAAGTTCTTTCATGCTTCCTTCCTAGAAAGAGAAAGACCAATTCCAGTGATCCTCTACATCATGATGAACTGCCTGTTGAGAAGGATGTCTTTACTGGTTGAGCTTCCTGATTGCAGCCACCCCTGGATGGATCCCGTGGAGAACAGCTGGAATACTACAAGGTATGAGTGAGAAAGAGGGTTTGGGTTTGTGGCTTGTGGGCAGTGAGCTCCCTGTGTTCTTGCTACCACAGAGAATTAAAATGTCACACAGTGAGCATGGCAGGGCAAACAAGGACCAGCTTTAGACACCAGTGTGGTCTCTTGAGTTACAGTTTCCACTAGGCATTGTTGCATCTTCTGCCGAAAGGTGCGTAGCAGGGCTGTGCGTGCTTAATGACAGACTCTGCCCTGTCTTAGGGGGTAAAGCTGCTGCTCCCATTTTTCTGCCCTATTCCCATCCATATTTTCTTAGGATTTACTCATCAGCCTTACTAGATAGACCAGAAATATCTCATGTCAGATGAGCAAGGGCAGAGTTTCTCTCTCACTTAGTTTACTTGTTTTGGTGATGGGCAGACTTACAAACCTGTGGGTTGAGTATGGCTTTGGAGCTGGTTCCCTGCATCCAGCCAGGGATCTGCCTCCAGTGCATCTGTGACAGGGACTGGGTGCTCTGCAGAGGTGTTTATGCCATGCTGTGAAGCTTCATGTCAGGTCAGGAAGCTCTTTTAGCCTGCTCTTCTGTGTTGCTCACCGAGGAACAGCTTGGGAAGACGGGAAGCTGAGTTTTTAGCAAGGACTATTTATAACGAGTTTATAGTGTTTCGTATTAATGCATCCAATATTTGCTCTGTTGTTTCTGTAAGGAGCTGAAGCAGGACAGAAGCATGTTTCCTGAAGATTAGAAATTACCCAGAAGCTGTGAGATTTTTAGGTGACTTAATGAAAAACTGTGCAGAGCTAGGTTTTCAATTTGTTTTTTTAAATGCATCACAGCCATCAGCATCCCCCCCAGCAGCGGCAGCAGAACATTCCTTTAGCTGTTACGTGAGGCAGAATCTCCTTTCTGAAGTGTTAGAATGTGCAGTCGGTCCAGACATCTGAGCTGCTGGAAAAAAAAGGCAGGGGCACCGTGCGGTTTTTATTATTCTTTTTTTTTCGTATTGAAATACACTAGATTTGTGGGGTCAAAAGCATTTGGGCTCCCTCCAAGGAACAGATAATTAATAATTAATGAAAAAAATTAGTGCAGATAGTAACAGAATGAAAACACCTCCCCAGTTGTTTTGATGCAGATGGCAGGAACGCTTCACAACCCGTCTAAAACTCTTCTGATTGGGCCTTACGTTGTGCTCTTGGAGTGTGTCAGCAATCAGTGGGTCCATACAAAATTGTATCTTAACACAGTGAAATCAGGTTATTAACACAGGATTAAAGACACTCTGGCTTGAAAACTGAAGCCTTTGGCTTTGGGTTTGGGTCATTGGACAGTTCCAGGGTTAATTCCAAATGTCCTGTTTTGCCACTGTTCATTGATGGCTGCAAATAGCTACATTTAGAATAAAAAGGAGGGAAGCAAAGGAGATTTCAGATATTCCAGGCTCTTCCAGGAGAGCCTGCCAAGTCTGCTGAAAGCAGAACTTGGTAACTGAAACTGTTAAAATCATAAAGGTTTATAGAATTTTCATTTTATTATGCTTTCATCCCGAGGTATTTAATAGCAGGCGTTGCATGCAGGATGTCGTATGCGTTTCAGCCTTGATCTGCAAGGTCATTGTTTGCATGATTAACAGCGATTCTTGTAGTGATTCCTCTCCCCAGGCGTGGCAGTGTACCCCTCTGGAATGTTCTCCTTGCGACTAGGGAATCTGTGACACACACGAGGGCTGTGCCACAGCATCTTGGCACATCCCTGGGCTCTACTGGTGATGTTGTGCATTGGACACAACCTGGAGAGGTGAACAGCTCCAGCAGCCTGCTGTAGGACTGCCGGTGGTGTGTGCCACACATTCCTTTAATTGGAGTTAAACAAAAGGAATGAAATAGTTTTCCAAAATGTTCCTCTCGGTGTAAGGCTTCAGTTACTGCTTTCCTCTTGTGGAAGAAGAATGTGGGACAAGGAGGGAAACAGCCTCCTTGGGTAGAGTAAGAGCTGCCCATTAGTAGTTCTCTCTGAAAGCTAAATGTGAAGGAATGAGCATCGTTCCATAACAAATCCAGAAGCAATAGTGTCATGAAAAGAGGGACAGGCTGGGCCGTCAGAGCATTGGACAGAGGCTCTGGGTTTTGAATTCTCTTCTCTCTCTTGGTTGGTCACTCAGACCAAATCCTTTCTTTATTGCATATCTGTATGAGAAGACCTGGGAGGATGCTGAGCTGTGTTGGAGCACTGGCCCTCTAGAGCCATAGTTTCATCAACACGCCTTTCCATCCCACTCGATTGGGTGGGAGAGGTTGGCCATCGCTCCCTTCCCATGCAGAGACAGGTGTTTCTGTGGCAAACCGTGGCATAAAAGCAGGAAGGAGGGAAACTGGGAGTGGACATTCCGTTCCCTACATGGCTGTACATCTCCAGAACCAAAATGGTCTTGGACCCTTTGTGCTGGGCAAGCCTTGATGTCGCTGTGGCCACCTAAATATTTGGGAGCATCCCTCATAAGCAGGTATTGGCATCACCATGTCTGCTTCTTCCCATCCCTGTGGTCTCACAGGGGTTCATGGAAAACGTTCCAGCCAGATCAACTCCTTAGTCCTTAACTTGTGGTTGCTGAATGGGTGCAGTGAAGAGGCCACAAAAAGAGAGGATCTGAGCAATGTTAGCGGAAATTGTTTGATCTGGCACGTCTGAAAATGAAAGCAGAGCCACACACAATGCCGGGTTATGTAATGTTGTGTCCAGCTTCTGCACAAGGAGTTGGAATGAGATGCTCTTCCTTCGCCCTAGGACTGTGGTATGATGTGTTCCTGTCTCCCAGGTGCTGTGGTCTATCAGCCTGGTGGGCTCTGCTGTCACTTTCCCTTGCAGCAATGAGTGCCCATACCAGGGGGACTTGCTTGTGGCTCTGGGCAGTCCTGAAAATCTGGAACTCGTTCCCTCTGGAGTTATGAAATGTGGACAGACTCCTCTTTTTTTACAGTGGAAAAGCATGAAATCACAGCCACATTGGCTGGAGTTATTATTCATTTAACAGTTAAACTTCCATTATGTTTTACTGTTTGCTACATGCCGGGTTTATGTGCTTCGGGTTTATGTGTTCTGCAGTTCACTGCTTGAGAGGAGAGCGAAGCGATTTACCAGTGCTGTGCCTTCCTCCCTGCTCACCGTGCTTTCCTTGTTGCTAGAATGGTATTTGTTTTGTGTGGCACGTGGGTATATTGGAAAGTGTAAATGTATAACAAATTTTACTGTCTCATTGTTCATAAGATCCCTAGAAAAGCATGGCTCTACGTACGTTGCAATAAATCCTCCCTATGTGTGGGTGTAGCCGCAGCTGGAAGCACCATTCCTTGTTGGTTCAGAAGGCAAAATTGCTAAGAGCGATGTTGTGTCTCGCTGTTACTGTCCAAAAATGCTTAAGGCATGGTGTTTTCTTTTTAAATTATTGACTTTTCTGCGTCAGCTTGAAAAACTAAAAATCCCCAACTGATACTTGGCATTCTTTGAGATCAATAGCAAAATTTCTGTTCATAAACCTTGGCCTATGCCTATTGTCTTCTGTTTATTCATAGAATCATAGAATCATCTGGTTAGAAAAGGCCTCTAAGATTGAGTTCAACCATAAGTCATAGAATCATGGAATGTTTTGTGTCGGAAGGGACCTCAAAGCCCATCCAGTCCCATCCCCCTGCCATGGGCAGGGGCACCTTAGACTAAAGTGGATTCTCCTTACGGGAGCCATGGGCCCTGCTGGTGTGAGCCCTCGCTTGTACTTTTATAACTTTTAGTCTGAACATTCAAAGAGTGCCTGGGGAACAGTGCCGAGTGGGGAGGAGGAGTGGGGTACTTCTTCCTTAGCCCATCCATGCTGGTGGCGTGTGTGGTGTGAATGCCTTTGTTCCCAGACCCCCCCAAACACCTGGAAGAGGAGACTGGTCTGTGGGGTGGCTGCTCTGCAAGTAGCCAAGGGAAAGTGTCTGAGTGGCTGTATAGGATATGCAAGATTTGGCTAAAAGGTGAGGAAGGACCCAGACAATGAAACGTGTCTGGGCTTAAACTTTCCAAGTATGCCAGGGTTCCAGCTCTGGCCACCTTCGCCGCACAGGAGTGTGGCAGGAATGTAGGGGTTTATCCGGGCTGGGTTTCCTGCTGATGGATGCAGGCTCAGATTCCAGCTCCGAGTTGGCAGCGCTTGGTCAGGACTCGATGTTTGATCTGCGAGCCTGAGCTTGTCACGGCAGGGATGCTGCTGCAGTTGGAATGCCAGCTGTGTTCCTGGGACTGAGCAGGTGTGCAGAACCCCTCACCTGGGGCTCCTGCAGAGGGTGAGGACCAAGCTGCTGGAGAAATGGGGCAGTGCTCACAGTGCCAGCTTGGAGATGGAGCATGTTGGCGCAAGGCTGAGGTGGTGATGGTGCAACACAGTGTTGCTCCATCCAGCTCATCCTTCTCTGCTGGCCTGAATGCCACCTGTGGGTGGCACAGTGAGCCTGCTGGGTGGTGGTGGGAATACCCAGAGTTGTGGAGGTGGCTTGTAGGTGCCCAGCTCTTCGTGATGTCAGTGGTGTTTAGCTACCTCATTTTCCATAAGCTATTTGGAAGCACACAGTCTGAGCCATCAGAATTCCAGACTGACAGCGCATACTGTAACTGCATTGTTTTACAAAATTCCCTGGCAGGACAAAGGCATTGCCAACCACCTGCCTTGTGTGCTTGTCGCCACTGTTGGTGCGGAACTGAAGTGTCACGCGGGAGGACCTGCAGTTTCCGGTTGAGGACAGTCCTAAACCATGGTGCAGACCATCCTGAGTGAGTGTCCTGGAGCAGCACTGACTGGTAGAATGTGGTTCTGAGGGCAGCCGGTCAGTCGGGCATTCCTGCACAGGGGTTGAAGGGAGTGGGAAGTTGGAATGCGGGGATGTTTTGAGATGCAGTCTGGGCAGTCTGGAGGTCAGTGTGAAGGGATCGCCTGTGTCTGCAGACCAGTCTGGAGTTTTTCAGAGTGCACTCAGCTCAAGCTGCACATTCTCATTCATGATGGGCTCAGGTTTCGGACCGTCTGCCCAAAGGGGAAATTTATCCTGGCAGCTGCTGAAAGGGGAACTCTTGCGGATTGGCACTGGTTTGTGCATTAAAAAAATGAGTTCTCTTTGCTGCGTGTCGGGTAGCTTTTCAGGGATGCTTTGTTTACATTTCCCTCTGTGTGCTCTGACCCTTTCCATCAGTGAGTGTTGATACTTGAGCTCTTTCTTGCCGCTGCCAGTCACCACGTAATCTGCATTTGCCTGCTTTCCCTGCCGTGAGCAAGCAGTACCTGTGCGCCGGTGGCATTCCGTGCCGGCAGCATGAACCGTGGGCCTGCTGCACTGCGGACAGACCCACTCACCGTGTGGTCCAGGGCCCTTTTGCTCCACTCAGACGGTTTTATACAGATTTGTGCTGGTGATTTTGTTACTGATAACTGTGAAATCATGTGGGAGTGCAGGCTGCCTCTCGTGAGCTGGGAAATGGGCTCGGATCTTGTCAGAAGCAGAAGGGATGGATCATATGAAATGTCTGGAGCAGTCCAGAGCAGAGAAATGCTGTGTGGCTGTGTTAAGCCTTTTGAGGCAGTTTTAGTTAATTTCGGTGGTTACCTCTTCATAAGATGCCTGGCCTAGCTCAGATCAGTGTTGCCAAACAGTAGCTACTAATGGCATAGGAGTATTTTAAACATCATAAAGTCCAGCCTCATGGAATATTTAGGGAAGACTTAACAAAATCTCATTAACAGTCCTTGATATGAGCTTAAGCCTTGTTTCCCTCCTCCCCCTTGATCCAGTGCAGCCTGAACTTTGTCAGGGCCTTGCCTTCTCAAAGAAAGCGTTTAAACCTTGGCTGATGGGAAGTTTTAAATGGCAGTAGAACAATTATTTGTTTTCCAGAACAAGCTGTGGAAAAATTATTTGATGTTCTAAAATATTAACTTTAAATAGTAATTTATTACTTTAATTTTTGCTGCATGGTTTGCATATGCAGCATAGATTTTTAAAGGATTCTTTAAAGATTCTGTTATCATTGTGCAGTTAATCTTCTGCTTTACAGAGTAATACTGGTGCTCAAATTGTAACAAAGAAACACGTCTCGAGGACTGTGTTTTACTGATTGCCAGGATGCCTGAGAGCAAGGCCTGTGTTAGTTCCTGTTTGTCCTTTATCCGATAGGCAAAGTCCGTGATGGATGAGAACCTGGTGGAGGGATTGTGCACAGAGAAGACACGGATGCATTCTGTGCCATAGGTTGCAAAGACAGCTTTGCTTGAGAGCTGTGTCAGCCAGTATTCTCCAAACCCTTCTCCTGGTGCGTGTGTGCCTAACTCCTTGTCTGCTCTGTAACTCCAAAATACACTCTGTAATGCAAAAGTAGGCTTGCAGAAGGGGCTATTTACCAAGGAAAATGTGTTTTCCTGCAATCCTGATGGATGGATTTATTGCTTCTGCAGTTTTTTCTGGAAGCCACCGCGTCGTGGCATCGTGCCTTCTGGGTCAGAGATGAAAGGAGCTGGCCAGTGACTGTGGAACCACAACCTTTTTTTCCGAAGGCACAGGAAAATTGTAGCTGTTGTGTTGAAATGCACCATTCTGCCTGGTCAGTGAAGACTAGCAGTTCATATTTTTGCAGCAGAGTGCTTGGGTTCTTTGTTGCAGGACATATTTGGTAGCAGATCTTTGAAGGGTCTGAGTAAAAAAAAATTTCATTTTGACCCTTTTTTAATATTTTGTGGAAAAAAAACGTGTTGGGGATTCTGTTCGTGTGTGATCGTGCACTAAAGAGCTTGGGTGTCTGTGTTTGTCTGAAGTTTGTTCCTGGTCTAGGAAAAAATAACAGACCATTCAGTGTATGAGACTGGCTGTGCAGTTGCTTTTGAATGGGTGAAATTAGAAAAGAAAACAAAAACAATGCAGATGTCGTAGCTTTGTATTCCCCAGCAGTACCAGCATTACCGTGCTGCACAGGACTTGCAATCATTCTCAAAGCTCATGGTCTTGAATGGGCAAGAGAAATGACCAGGGGAAGGGAGGGCAGAGGCAGCAAGGGGGTATGCGTAGGAGCTGGTTTAGTTTCACATCCCATGCAGTACAGCCTTACCTCTCATCACGTTCTCACCTTGACTCAGCAAGTGGCCAGAGTTGCCCCGAGGAAGGGGAATGTTCTGGAGAGCTTGGGCTGTGTTTGGGTGCTGTCTGCTGGGCTGGAGCAAGAAGCAGGCATGCAGGGTACTGAAGTGGTTTTGCGTTCAGGACTGTCTGTTTCTATCAGACCTGCCTTGGGAGGGTTGTCATTATGCTAGCAGGGCTTGGGGTCTGATGTGTTTTCAGCTTGTTGGAAGCATTTTTGGTGGGAAGTGGCACTGGGGTGTTACGGTAAAGGCTTCAGTCCTGGAGCACAGCCTGGAAGTGACAGCGACCGGACAAAGTACCGCTAAATCTTTGAGTTACGCGTGGCTTTGTCACTGCTCAAATCACACCCAAATCCAAGTGCTTTATGGTTTTAAAGCAGTTTAACAGTCTGCTATGCTTTTAAAGTTCCAGGTTTCACTGAAACTCCAACTATTAAAACAGCCGAAAAGAATCTGTTGCTGGAGAGATTTCCAGCCAGGCTGAAACACAACCAGTGCTGGAATTTTCATTTGAAAAATCTGAGCTTGCAAAACTGCTTTGTGCATTTCCAGCCTGTTAAACTCTGGCCAGTCTGAGATAAGCAATGAAACTCCGAGTATTTATTGCAGCTAACTCTGACTGGCAGAGGCTGCTCACACTGCAGCCAAGTCTCCCTTGTCAAGAGGTGTGTGCAGGCTTGGGGTTTGCTGAGGTTCTTGCGTGTAACACAGCCCACCGAGATGCTGCTCCGTGGTCTTGAGTGACCCAAAGATGGACTGTAATGGTGGTTTTCAGTTTGGTGGAACAGTTTTCACTCCTGCATGGAACGATGACTTGAGCTAAGTGGGTTATCCATACATATGAATTCATAAATACACACCAACACTTGCAAGGCTACAGCCAAAAAAATTAAAATGATGTTTGTATTTCCTATGCCTTGATTAAAGCAACATTTTCAACATCATGATTGATTTATCTTAATTTGGTAGAACTTTAAGTCAGATTCCATTGAAAAAGCTGTTATCTTGGAGTTGTTTGTAAGAGGTACACGTTAATCTCCAACAGAGAAAACCCTCAAAGTTGTTTAAAAGCACTTCATCTGCTTTTAAATCATTAGGTTTTTTCAATGAAGAATCAGCATAAGAAAAAAATCTCATTTTGAATGATTAATCACCTGGTCCTTAATGTGATATTCAGTTTAGCCAGAAAAAAGTTATTATTGCCTCCCAAGGATTAGTTTCTTGAGTTACTCATCAATATTACATCACTGTCCCCTGGGAATAACCATTTCAGGCCCTTTCTGCCCCATTCTGTAAAACGCTTTGTGAGAAGGAGCAGTTCCCTGAATGAAATCTCAATTTCTTTGCCCTTTTCCCTGTGAAAGAAACCTATAAACACAGAAAAGAACTGAATACAATAGAGGATACTTAAAGAAAAGGAGGCACAAAAATTCGTACCTTGCTGTTACCTGGCACTCAGTCAGCAAGCAGATCTCTTACTATCAGCCAATTAATAACAAGTGAACTGACATTTCTATTTTGCAGTGCAAAGAACATTAAATAAGTGCTGTCAGGATTTTTCACCAGTTCCCCTGGGTTGACCAGCTCGCTGCATGCTGACAGACACAAGCAACCTGCACAGTGATAACAGCTGGTTTTGAGTTGCATTGCTGGCCTGGTCTGTGTTAGCTGAAGGCTCTCCTGTGTGCAGTGTCTCACTGTTTGTTTGGAAAGAGACTTCAGTGGGCATGTTGGCATTTCCCACAGTGTGGCCTGAGGGTTCTGCCCCCAGAGTGTTTATTCCGTGGGGTCTGAGATCAGGGCTCGTTGTTTGAGGTGATGTGTGTCCAGTTGCCACATGTGCAGCAGAGGGCACGCAGGCAGGAGGGAGAGGTGTGTCAGTGCCTCAAATGAGACAGTAATGGGCGGCCCCTTTGTGTGCTTGGAAGTGTTATTGGAATGTGATACAGCGTTGTTTCTGTTGTCATCTGAAGGTCGATAGGGGTGGATGTGGTAGATCTGGTTCAGAGCTGGATCATAGAATAACAGAATCATAGAACAGTTTGGGCTGGGAGGGACCTCAAAGCCATCCAGTTCCACCCTCCTGCCATGGGCAGGGACACCTCCCACTGGATCAGGGGCTGAAAAACCCATCCAACCTGGCCTTGAACACCTTTAGGGAGGGGGCAGCCACCATGTCTCTGGGCAACCTGTACCAGGGCCTCCCCACCCTCATTGTGAAGAATTTTTTCTAAATGTCTACTCTAAATCTCCTCCCTTCTAGTTTAAAGCTATTCCCTCTTGTCCTGTCGCTTCAGACCCTTGTAAAGAGCCCCAGCTTTCCTGGAGTCCCTTTCAGTACTGGAATGCTGCTCTAAGGTCTCCCTGGAGCCTTCTCTTCTCTAGGCTGAACAAGCCCAACCCACTCAGCCTGTCCTCATAGCAGAGGTGTTTCAGCCTCAACTCCATGGCCTGTTCCAACAGCTTCATGTCCTCGTTGGGAAATGGTGGTCCAAAAGCATGGGAGAGAGAAACAGCATAGTTTGTTACTGGGGCATCGCAGAGAAGGTTTTTCTGTCTACGTTTGTGTGGATGTTGAAAAAGAAAACTGCTGTTGTCTGTGCTGTCGTCGCTGATACTGCTGCTCAGACTAAGCAGATACCAAAATCTGATTCGAGAACGTGTGGCCGGTTTCATCGAAGCTTTAACCACATTGATAGATACTCCGCAAGCGAGTGCATTCACGTCTCCCTGGATGTTCAGGCTCCATGGAAATTGTAATTCTAAAGCTCATGGCAGATTTTAAGCAGGTTTCATCTTTCTAAGATATTTTATAAAGCTGTAATTTAGGAATTGACTCTGGGTAGAATTTATATGCGTCTATTGAGTGAGAGATCATGCTGGAGATGGCGGGTGAACAAGATTTCTCACAACTCCTGGGTTTGCCAGGCTGGGAAGCAGAACAGGAGTAGCCTTTCTGGTTTCCTACATTCCTTCAGACTCCACAAGAGCTTTTTGTCAGTTTGGTTTGGCTTTTCAGGTGAACGTGAGCTTTGGTTCTTAATGTATTTCAACTGCGTGTACATCCTCAGAGCTGGCTCTGTTGTAGAGAGCCTGGGTCTATATATGAGCCCTCATTTATGCTCCCAATTCATATAGGAATGATGTTGAAGGCAGCCTCACAAAGCTCCCTTTGAGCTGACAGCAGCCTGTGTTTATAAGGTGGGCGAGTGAGGGGCGCAAATTCGACATTTTTACCCAGGAGGAACACGTGGATGAAAAGGATGTTTAGAATAGTGTCCTGTGTGCCACTTCAATATTGTGCTGCGGATGCTTCCATCAGTTTTGAGGTACACAGATATCTGCACCCATTTTTTGAGAGTGTCTCTGTGTTCCCTTCTGAACCAACTGAGGAGGGAAAAACTGGGGAGCTTCCCTGCTTCCCTGGGGAGCAGGAGAGGATGTTATGGAGAAGGCAGGCTTCAGAGGGGGCTGGGAGCTCCAGGGGAATTCCAGTGCATCTCCATCCTCCCCTTCCCTGCTTTTTTGTCTCTGTAAAGTCCTCTGATCTCTGGCAGCCACATCAAGGGTGGTGTCTTCTTCAGAGCACATGAGATGGGAGGTTGGGCAAGGCCGACATGTGCAAAAGGTGTTGTGGGAATACATCTCTGGTGGGTTTCTTCTCTAGGCAGTGTAAGTCGTGGTGCGTTGGTAGTTCATGTTTTAGAGGCTTTGGGCAGTCTGTATGTGTGGGTTAGGGGTGAACAGAGGCTGGGGCACAGGGCTCATGCTAAAAGAAGGCAGAGTCTACCTGAAATATGTGAGAACTGCTGGTCTGTAGGAGCTCTCTGGTCTCTAGAAGCCGTCTTGTCAACCTGGGACACGTGGGTGAGCACGTTCATTTGAGAAAACTGGGTATTGTTTCCTTAGGAAAGTTTGCTTAACTAATATCCTTAATTTGCTGATGGTTATCTTTAAATTAGAGTTCCAATCCCTCGCCTGATTGGTTCAAGATGTACTGTTTTTTTCTGCATGTACTCTTAAATCCTGGGAGAATCCCTTTAAACATCTGCTCCGGTTTCAGTAGGGATAGCAATGGGTGTCCACCACGATGCTGTAATTGGAGATGGCTCCTTGGTTAACTAAGTGATTCCTGTGTCCACCTGGGCCCTCCGTTACTGAGAGCAGCTAAAAACATCCTGTACGTGAAACAAATGCATCCGTTCACTATTCCAAAATGGGATTCAGGGTTTGTTTTCCCAGCAAAATTTAGAATTCATCCAAATCCCAACTGGAAAAGCTTAGGATGTACATATGAGGATTGCACTTCTCCAGGTGGTTGCAGTCAGGGTGCAAACAGAGCCATTAGGACAAAGCATATTAAATAAAGAGCTTCTTAGATACCTACCTATGTTAACAAAGTGAAAGTGTGAGCAATGTGCGCAGTGCTAGCCCACCACCAGTAAATCCCAAATGCTCTGGTGGTTCATGTGGTTGCAGGTAAGAATGGGGATTCAGTAGACATTTTCACAGGTCACCTCCTGGAATCATCAAGAGAAATACCTACTGGGGGTACCAACCAGAAGATTTCACCTATTGTGTGCTAATCAGTAAAAAATGAAATCTGTTCTGTTATTCAGCTTAATATTGTAGGTAACAATCTCATCCCTGTGAACACAGAGCCGCGGGGGTGTCCTTGGGGAGCGCAATGCTGTGAGTATGGACATGGGAGTTCCTCAGTTAGCGATGGCCTCTGCTGTGAGAGAGGCTCTGCTTAGGGATGATCCTGAGGAAGGAGGAAACCATTCCCTACTGCCTGAGCCCTCTGCCCAGGAAAGCTGGGTTTGTGGATGACTGGACTGAGGTTATATCCAGACCTGCACAATGAGACATTAAATACAGGAGGAGCCAGGACACATGGGCCATGTTCCCCGTCTCCAGAGCATATTTCAGATTTGATTGTGCTGACAAAACTTTATAGAGAGCAGCTCCAGCCTCTTTTCTCTTTGGCAGCCGTTGTGCTGGCTGCTCCCTAGCAGATGGATGCGTTTCCTGGTTTTATGGCTTCGGGCTTGGCTCACGCACTTACTGTACATGACTGGGGGGAGAATTACCTGCCTTCATTAATGAGGCTTCAGTTACTCGCAGCAATCAACAGCTTTTTGTCTGAGTGCCTGGAGAGTCAAAAGGGGGAATAGCAGCAGGAGTAGGAAGGGAGAGGTGGGAGAGCGCCTGGAATGGGGTCCAGGCTGTGGTGGTGTCTGCAGCCAGTCGAGATGGCTGTCCTGGATCCAGGACACTGAGGTCTGGTCTTGCAGAATTCCAGCGTGGGTTAGTCTAGACTAAACACTTTGGGATGCACCAAGTCCATCACTCTTGCTCAGAGTCCCCTGCCAGGGACTGATTGGAGCTAATGAGCACCTACCCACGAGAAAAGAGAATTCCAGCTAGAAGGGACTTTTTTTCTTTTCCCTTCGTTTCCTTTTCCCTTCGTTTCCTTTTCCCTTCGTTTCCTTTTCCCTTCGTTTCCTTTTCCCTTCGTTTCCTTTTCCCTTCGTTTCCTTTTCCCTTCGTTTCCTTTTCCCTTCGTTTCCTTTTCCCTTCGTTTCCTTTTCCCTTCGTTTCCTTTTCCCTTCGTTTCCTTTTCCCTTCGTTTCCTTTTCCCTTCGTTTCCTTTTCCCTTCGTTTCCTTTTCCCTTCGTTTCCTTTTCCCTTCGTTTCCTTTTCCCTTCGTTTCCTTTTCCCTTCGTTTCCTTTTCCCTTCGTTTCCTTTTCCCTTCGTTTCCTTTTCCCTTCGTTTCCTTTTCCCTTCGTTTCCTTTTCCCTTCGTTTCCTTTTCCCTTCGTTTCCTTTTCCCTTCGTTTCCTTTTCCCTTCGTTTCCTTTTCCCTTCGTTTCCTTTTCCCTTAGTTTCCTTTTCCCTTCGTTTCCTTTTCCCTTCGTTTCCTTTTTCTTTTCTTTTTTTATTTTCCTTTTCCCTTCGTTTCCTTTTCCCTTCGTTTCCTTTTTCTTTTCTTTTTTTATTTTCCTTTTCCCTTCGTTTCCTTTTCCCTTCGTTTCCTTTTTCTTTTCTTTTTTTATTTTCCTTTTCCCTTCGTTTCCTTTTCCCTTCGTTTCCTTTTCCCTTCGTTTCCTTTTCCCTTCGTTTCCTTTTTCTTTTCTTTTTTTATTTTCCTTTTCCCTTCGTTTCCTTTTCCCTTCGTTTCCTTTTCCCTTCGTTTCCTTTTCCCTTCGTTTCCTTTTTCTTTTCTTTTTTTATTTTCCTTTTCTTTCTTTTCTTTTTTTTTTCAAGGCATTTTACAGGTTTTGGCAAGTGGATGTTTTCGGCTCTAAAACCACAAAAATTCATCCCGCATAGGTTCAGGTATAACTGTTAATATTCTCCGGATTCCAGAGTTTAAAAACAATGCCAGTTACAAACAAACAACCTCCCACTCTTCTTTCCAATCTAGTTAACTGGATTTGCTCTCTATTAATTTCTTTTTAGACTTAACGAGTGCTTTCCTTCAGGCCCTGTAAAGCGGAATACACACTTTCCTTCTTGTTTTGATCCTCTTCTCCCCTATCTCCAGCCTTGTTGGGAAAGGTGTAGGAAGAAACCATATGGGCTGATATTTTGATGGTTGCCAAGCAAACAAAGGGTTTTTTTTGGAGAAGAGATATCAAAAGGCAATCATTGTTAAAATTAAAGAGGGCTTTGAGTTCTTTTGTGTAAGTTTGCATGATTCTAATTCAGAAAGAAGGAGATTTTGTAAAATCCATGAAGTTTTCAATTGTGCAATTTTAATCAATATACGTTTTCGTATTCTTTTTAAATCTAAACCAGATCCAGAAGCAGCAATGAGGGAGCTGTGGAACTGTTAAATGTGAAAGGAGAAGCTTTGCAAAGGAAGACAACTTCCTTCAGGCTTGTGCCTCCAGAGATGGTGTTTATAAGGACAAGGTAGCCTTGCTGCGATTGGGATGAGGTGCGAAGTTGCTGTGTGATCAGATGTTTGTGTAACAATAGTACAGAATCATTGTGGAAGCATGGAATGGTTTGGGCTGAAAGGGACCTCAAAGCCCATTCAGTTCCATCCCCTGCCATGGGCAGGGACACCTCCCACTGATTCAGGGGGCTCAAAGCCCCATTCAACCTGGCCTTGAACACCTCCAGGCATGGGGCAGCCACCACTTCTCTGGGCAACCTGGGCCAGGGCCTCCCCACCCTCACAGGAAAACATTTCTTCCTAAGATCTCATCTCAGTCTCCCCCCTTTCATCTTCAAACCATTCTCCTTGTCCTATTCCTACACTCCCTGATCAAGAGCCCCTCCCCAGGTTTCCTGGAGCCCCTTTCAGTACTGGGAGGCTGCTCTAAGCTCTCCCTGGAGCCTTCTCTTCTCCAGGCTGAACAACCCCAACTCTCTCAGCCTGTCCTCATATGGGAGGTGCTTTAGCCCTCAGATCGTCTCTGCGGTCTTCTCTGTACTCACTGCAACTGTTCCATGTCCTTCATGTGCTGAGGACTCCTGACATGAACACAGGACTCCAGGTGGGGTCTCACCAGAGCAGAGCAGAGGGCAGAATCCCCTCCCTGGCCACGATGCTTTGGATGCAGCCCAGGACACGGTTGGTTTTCTGGACTGTGAGTGCACATTGCTGGCTCATGTCCAGCTTCTCATCCACTATATTAACAGCAACATGGATTCACCTGCTGCCAGTAAAAGAACTGGGGGATAAGTGTGATACTTGGGGATTCAGAAGCCCTTGCATCGGATGAGATCCAGGGCTTTTATTTTAAGCCTGGAGAGTTTCTTTTGAAGTGACCAGTCAAACTTGTCAATATACAGATCTCTCTGGGTGCAGAAATTCACTTGAAATGGGCAAAATTTTAAGAGTTAGGAGTTAAAATATCTGATAATCACTAGCATGTGCTACTGTAAGGATCAGAAAATTATTATTTTCTCTGTGTGTGTGGTGAGGTTCATTCCATGCTATTTCTGAAAGTCCTAGCTCAGCTGTCTGCCTGTATGGGAAGAAATGTAGACTCCAGGGAAAGTTCTCCTCACTTTCTCATGGCTTCTCTGGTAAAGCCCATTTTGTCAGCAGTCAGTGAGTACTGGCTCCTGTTTTCTTGCAGCAGTCACACAGCTTTACCCTTGCCTCATCTGTCGTTGCGACTGGATCAGAGGCTGCCCGAGGGGCCCTGCTGCAGGCAGTCTCCCTTGGAGCTCTGGGAAGCAACCAGGAGGACCTGAGGGAGCACTGCCAAAGATTTTGTTATTGATGCCATCAGTTTTGCCAGTAAGGACTCTGTTTAGCAGTTTTTGTTCCAATTCCTGCTCCTCTGCTCTCGGATCTCCTGAGCAGCCCTCCAGTGCTGCCAGTCCATGTCAGGAGGATGCTCCCTGCCTTTGAGGGAATTTCAGTGTGCTTTGTATTCATTATGAACAAGCTTTCAGAAGCAGCTGTGGCAAGGAGGTAAAATCGCAAGGAGATAAAATCACTAAGAGATAAAATCCCAATGTCCTGTATTCCTCTCGTCGCAGCTGGAGCCTCTAGCAATCTTCCAAGCTGATTTCAGAGATTCCTGGGGCCTGGGTGCTCTTGGCTGGGTGCTGGGACCAAGTAGAATGCTGCAGTTGACAGTTACTGCTTAGATCACCTCCAGCTTTGCGTTTTCCATTCACTACCTTAGATTTCCTTTGTCTTCTCTGTTACAGTCTTTGCGTGCATTATAATGGTTTTATCTGCACAACTACAAATTACTCTTTTATTTTACTTGGGTGACTTCCCCCTTTACCCATGATCCTTCTACCTTGGTACCCCAGGAGCTGCTTTCTCTCCTTGAAGCAGTGGTGCAAGGGAGTTGGGTATTATCCCCCTTGAGTCAGAGGATTTGCCTATCCAGAAGCCAACGTTCCCTTTCCTTTTCCCCAGTCTCCTGTACCATGCTGCCAAGGCACACATCACTTTCATCTGCCAACACTTCCCTGCTGCGCATTCCCGTTCAGATAACGGGAAGGCAGACAGGGTGAGCGGGCACTGCTGCTCCATCTGTGCAGAGCGATGGCACGCGCTTGGGGCTGTCAGAATGGGAAGGTGTTTATGCCTGCCTCTAAGTCACCCAGATTCCCTGTGTGTGGAAGGTCAGTCTCCTTTTCAGCTAGGGCATTGCGTTTCACTTAAGAGGAGGGCTGGAGAGACAGAGGTTAGGAATAGTCTGATAGGAGGAGAGAGGGGAGATGAACGTCTTCAGTATTAGAAATCCGTCCCTGGCTTTCCCTGGGAGCAGGATTGAACCTGCTAAAAGAAAGCAGTGGGACAAAATAAGAGTAACAGGCAGGCAGTAACCTCTTGGGAAGAGACATTCCAGTGAGGCGTGCTAAGTTTTGGAATATCATGAATCTTTCCTTTCAGCTGGAAAGGTCTAATTTTACGCTGCTGAACAGATGGAGATCTTAGCCCTATCTCAGCCAATCTGCTTCCCAAGGCACACTCTCATCCTTCCTGCCTGGGCCTTCATTAACCTGCTTGATTGCCAAGGGAAACCTTAGAAAAATACCTTTTAAAATATATTTATAGATAGATAGCATAGTATTTTTTTCAGAAGCCAAATGATAACAATGAACAGATAACAACAGCAGCCGTAAACTTTATTTTTCCAGAGCACTAACTCATTTCAGGAGCAGTCAGGGGTTAAGGCATCATTACAGCAGAAAAACGAAGGACTCAGTTCTGTTATGGCTGTCAGACTGGGTGTTCTAGTAGCAATTGGGGCAGTCATTAAGGTATTTAATAGAGAAATCATGTTTTCCTGTCTCCTCGCCCAGCTCTGTCCTGGCTCAGTGGTGATGCGGAGACCACCCAGACTCCAAGACAATTCCTGCAGCTGAAGTCTGAATGCAGTTCCAAAGCAGGGCTGAGAGGAGGAATGGTGACAGAATGAGTTACAAAGTCAAAACCCTAATGAAACCTGAAGACACTGCTACTGCTTTGTGTTCCTGAGATGCAACCAGCAGGACAGGATTCAAACACAGAGGGAAGGCAGGTGCAGGAGAGTGTGAATCTTGGGCTTACCCACCCAGTCTGGAAAGAAGTACCAGATGGGACAGAAATGGTTATGTATAAAGAGATCAGTGCTTACCTTCTTGTTCCTTCATTCTCTCATAGGTGCTGAGGACAAAGACACACCTGGTACATAAAAAGGGCAGTGGGCTTTAAGCAGATGCTGAGTGAACAGAACATCTGTGGGATGCGTAAGAGCTGACTTCAGCATCGTAGAATCAAAGGAAATGCTGAGGTTAGGTTTTCTCATGGGCTGCATGTTTTGATGATTGCTAACCATGTCCATAACATTGGGATGTGGAGCACAGTTCAGTCGCAGCTGTAGGGAAAGCCTAGGGGCCTTCTGTGGGATGTGGGTGAAGGGTGGTCACTTTCTTTGTCTGCAGCAGAGCGCATGATTTCCCAGCAGCCAGCAGTACCAGAGGACTAGGGAAATAAGTCATGTGATTCAGCTTGGCCAATTCTGAGTTTGGGTTGATCCAGAGTACAAATTGTTTTAATATAAGTGAAGTTGTTTTATTAGCAGGATGGGAGTTGTGGAGGGAATGTGTGACATTGACGGCTGTGGGGGAGGCATAGGGTTACGTTACCTTGGGACAGAAAGCCCTTTGCAGGTTGTTTCATAGAGTATTTGTTCTGTGTGGGACAGTAAGAGCACATCAGTCTTCATCCCTTTTCCATCATGAGACTGCAACCCATTCTTGCAAAGAGGGACTGCTCTGGGCAGGAGGGGTCATCCGTGTCCTTCCCCAGCAGAAACCCATCATTTCTCTGGTTTGTGCCTTTCTTGTAGGAAGCACAAGTTCTGCGGGACTGTCGCTGGCTTGAGGCCATCAGGTGCAAGGATGAGTGTGTTCCAGGGAACAGGAGTACCCTGGTGGGGAAACAAGGGGTGTGAGTTGCTCAAAGTCATGTTCTCTAGAGTTTTTACTCACAGCATCTGACCTAGCGTTGCAGAACAGATGCAAGGACTGCTGAAATCATCCCAGTGGGCATGAGGAAAAATCCCAGAATGCAGTGCACAGTGGGAGCAGTCTGGAGTCTGTTCTTTGCTGATGGAAAATCAAAATTGACAGAAATGCCTGTCTTGTGTTGATTAACGTTAACATCAAGCTTTGAGTGTGTGGATGTGGTTGCAGGTGAACTTGTTAGAGGGAATCCTCAAGAGAGGTGAACACCATTGCCAGCCTCCTCTTGCTGCTGCAGCAGAGCCTCAGACTGTCTTGTGATTTTATGCAGTCTTGTGTCTACAACCCTTTTACTCCTCAAAGTTCAGAGCTGCTGAGGTAGGGAAATTTGTGGCAGTACTGTGGATTTTTTTGAGTGCTGTCCCATTTGAGTGACATGAATTTTTCATTACTATTCCATTCCCTCTGGATTGGGTTGCAGCTAAACACAGTACAATACATTCCTTAGAGCAGGCGAGCCTTGTGCGATTCAGTGAGAATGAAGACAGTCCACAATTGCTGTTTACAGTCCACAATTGCTGTTTACAGTCCAGTCTTTCAGTGCTCTGGTACTGCCATAAGCAGACCCTAAGGAAAGTATCCCACATTCCAGAGCCTGCAGCTCGTGTGATACAGCAGTGCCAAACCTAATCTGCCTTCTCTAGTTCCTTCTGGATTGGAGTTGCTGAGACCGTAACTGTGTTCTGGTAGGATCAGAATGAAGTCAGATGGTGAAGGCTTAAGAAAACCCTGCTCAAGAAGGATTGATAGTGCTGTTGGGGCTGCCCAGAAGCTTTGAATATATTCACTTTTAGTATTTTCCATAGGAGTTCTTGGGAAACACCAGCTGTCTTGGTCTGAATTTTTATTTTGCTATGGAATTTTCATTTTCATCTTTGCATTTAGACTTGTACCTTTGAAATAAGTCTCTCTGCCTTTGTCATATTTCACTCTGATATTTCTGTTCTCCTGACGTTCTCTACTCTCTTCTTAGGAAAGTATGAGTACTCAAGTGTTGATACAGGGATGATTTTTAGTGTTTTAGTTTCAATTCTTCACAGGAGAAGCAATTATTTAACATTAGAACAGTGACATTGGATCTGAAATGTTTTAATCAATCGAGCTGCACCTGAACTGGACAAGGTACTGAGCAACTGACTGCAGTTGGCCCTCCTCTGTGTTGGGCTTCCAGCCCCAGTTATGCTCTGATTTTTGTGGGGGTCTTCTTTGGTACTAGGAGGATGGTGAAAAAGTGGAATAAGGGAAGCTTTTTAACATACTAAGATCCTTCCCTCTTCTGAATACTGACATTAAAACCTAGATTTCTCTGCCATGGACCTCAGTGTCTGATACAAGCTTTTTCTTCCAAATCCACCCCTCCTTAACCAGGCCTTGCCAGATTTATTGTCAGTCAAACACTTGGTAGAATTCTTCCCTGAATGCTTTTGGTCAGCACACATTCTTAATATATCCAGAGTAAAATCCACAGCTGTCTCATTTCATCACAGCTCCCCTCTTTCAGAAACATCCAGCTGAAAGAGATGACACTTTTACAGGAGGTAAAAAAAATTTTCATTGGGACAGGACTTATTCTTCTGCATTTGAAGTTGTTCTCTGTCTCACTGTAGTAGTACAGTTTTTTTCAGCTTGTTGTTTTAGCAAATGCCATTTTTTTCTGAAGATTAATAAGATTTTTATATGGTGTGTTTATTTAAAATAGTTTAAGATGGAAGACACAGAGATCCAACTTGAGCCTCATTAAAAGAATGTAGCCAGAAGTGGGAAGCCCTCAGAGGCCTCTTGCAGTGAATTATGGTAATTAGAAGCATGAATTCTGTCTGACAGCTTAGACTGCCTTGGTTGAGCTGGAGTTTTTCCCAAAACCTGCAGAAGTTTGAGGACCAGAGTCTGTCCAGATAAAACACGCTGTCTTGGCTAAGCAATCGGCACTGGTGCTGAGTACTCTAGGTTCAGGCTCTTTGGGGTACACAGCACCTCTGACAGCAGCAGGCGCAGCAGGACCAGGGGTTCAATGCTGAGGCTTCTGCCGACACATTCATTGTAATTCACAGTTCTGAATACGCTGAGGGCTTTCACTGCTGGAACTGCTGTGCCAGGGCCTCCCTACCCTCACAGGAAAATGTTTCTCCCTAAGATCTCATCTCAGTCTCCCCTCTTTCATCTTCAAACCATTCGCCTTTGTCCTATCCCTGCACTCCCTGATCAAGAGCCCCTCCCCAGCTTTCCTGGAGCTCCTTTCAGTACTGGGAGGCTGCTCTAATGTCTTCCTGGAGCCTTCTCTTCTCCAGGCTGAACAAGTCCAACTCTCTCAGCCTGTCCTCATATGGTAGGTGCTCCAGCCTTGGATCATCTCTGTGGCCTCATCTGGACTCGCTCCAGTGGATCCATGTCCTTCCTGTGTTGAATGTAACATTTTGTTTAGAAAACAGTTAATTAGGTATTCAAAGGAGTAAAGAGAAGTGGGATGGAATGCATTAAATGCTTATCTTGCTGTGGTCATGTACTCCTCCCACTAATCCCAATCTGTTTTCTACAGGAGAAACCCTTCTGTGAGAGTAAGGTGACAGTTCATAAACACACAAACAATTCGCTGGTTAGATTAGGAACGATCAGAAAATGTTTCTGCTTCATCGGGTTCATTCAAGAGGAACAGAGTGAAGAGAAGAATTTAATTTTGTGCTTGGATGGGAAAGGGATGAATTTCATCTTAGTGCAAGGAAGGAAGCCAACTCAGCTTTGTGTCACTGCCTGACTAGTGGCACACGGACCTCCCGTATGAGGACAGGCTGAGAGAGCTGGGGTTGATCAACCTGGAGAAGAGAAGGCTCCGGTGTATTTTTCATGGCTGTCTTAGAGTCTTTAAGCGAGTGCCTTTTTACTGTGCAGGTGCTTGGTGCAATTTTGACACATTAAGGCTAGCTAGCGAAGCGTGTTTGCTGCCTTGTCTGTAAATGCTATTTTATACAGAGGCTGTGCGTTTGTTAAACCATAACAGGTTACTGGAGGGATTTTTTCAGTTATATTTTGTACTGGAAATGCTGTCCAGAAAAATGATGTCTCCTGAAGGGGTTGAATCAAATGACGCACAGAAGTAGGGAAATGAACAAAGGTGCAGATAGATGTAATAATGTCTTTAGATTGCTGGGTTTCAGTGTGGGGTACTGCCAAGTAGGTTAAAAACAATTATCTTTCAGTTAAAAAGCTGCTGGAAGCTGGTAATTGTGGTGCCTTTGAGAAGGCAAAGTCCATTCATTATAGAGTAAATGAATGAATTCACTTTATGAAATATTAATCTGTCTCATACAGAACTATTTTATGTTAGATCTCTTTCTAATTTGTATTGTTCAAATAATTCCATTTAGCCAAGGTCAGGGTTTGGATAACACATTCCCATCACTTGGTGTCTTTAAGTGCCTCCAGGACCAGAGCACAATGTCAAACAGCCCAAAGAGTTTCATATTTACTCTGTTTGGGCTGTTCTCAGCTGTGCTGCTCCTTCCTGCTGCAGTCTGATCGATGCAACCATTCGATAAGCATTTCTCCATGATGTGTCGTCCCTTATTTGCTGAAGCTTGGCTTTCCAAACAGAAACATGCACTTAAAATGCACTCTTCATTTAAGACTGCATTCTTCAGTGAACCACTTCCCGGTTCCAAGCAGTAAAACCACAGTTAAAGCAGTACCAGAAGGATGATGTACACAGCAAGGATCAACTCTGGGAGCAACATCTGGATTTGTTAGTCAAAGCAGGCCAAGTATGCTGAAATGTTAGCAGGATTTTCTCTGTGTTTGGCATTTTGGTCCCCCTGTGTACATGCTTCTTCCCAGTGACTGTAACGGGCAGTCCATGCTGAGCTGGGAGCTGCTGAGGGTTTAACAGGGACCTTTGCAAGTGCAGCGATCTCCGTGTCATACTCAGCATCCCAAAGAAGCCCAGTTGATTGTTTAGTCAGGGCTACTGCATGAAATGCCAAAACATCTTAGTTCTATCCATGGCAGTGCACATTTCATTTGAAGACTCCGTCCTCAAGCAAAATTTCTTTCTGCGTCCTCTGAAATGTGTAGAAGTGTTAAAAGAATTTCCTCAGCTACTTTCAGTTCGCAGGAGTGGGTGTTCTCCTCTGCAGGGCTTTGCAGGGAAAGGCCCCCACTCATCATTCATCTTGCCACTGCTGGCAGTTCGGAGCTCTGCTTTCGGGATCAAGAACGCCTCAGTGTCTCCTTCACTGGGAGTTTCTTTGGGCACTGAATCACCTCTGTGATCTGTTTGACCTCTTACAGGGCACTTGCCTTTAGGCAGTGTGGTGCTGCCTACATTGGAATATCAGCAGCTCCTCTTTCACTGTTTACGCCCTCAGTTTCACCTGGGACCTGCACTGCCAGCCAGCGGCAGCATTTGCAGGGACTGGGCTCCCTGCACGGCTCAGGAAATGTGACCTGAGCTGTAATTTGCTTTTGTTCAGCAGCCGGTGAACCTGATCTGCCAATGGTGTTGTTCTCAGCCGGGCAAAAAAAACCCAAACCCATCAAGTGATCATTTTCTCTATGAGGGAGACACCTTTCTGGAGGAATGGGAACTGGAAAACCAGGCAGACAAGGACTGAGATTTGAGCTGCTATGCAAACTGCCTGGTACAGGATGACATACGTGAATTCTGTGCTCCCCTAATTCCATTTTCTTTCCTTCTTTTTGTGTATTTTGCCTCTGCAATTTGCAGGGTCATCTCTTGTCGTGTGTTTACGTTCAATCCTTTGCACAGCAGAGGTGTAGTCTTGACTGGCAGCTCTAGCCGCAGCGCTGCTGAGGACGAATAATCCTGTGGTGCTGCCCTCAGATGTGGTTAAATGTCAGGTCATTCATCTGTGAGATGTTAGAGTAGATTTCTGATGAGTTAATATTCTCTCTTATGCTATACGCTTGGAGCTTTCTTGTGTTTGGGGGTAACACACAATCTTTTCCATTTACCAACAGATGATGAAAGGTAGGCATTGATTGGGAGTTTTCATGTAGATCTGGTTCATCACAGCATCCCTGCCCCTGTGGGGATGCTGCTATCAGTGCAACAGTCACGTAAAACTGCTGTGTAGTGCTGAAAGCAGCCTTTTTGTCTGGCCAAATGCATATTTCCTCTCCCTAAAAAACAGAATTCACAGCTTACACTGCTGAGTGACTCTTTTTGCAGGTGTTTTCACTGTTGAACAGTTTGTTTCCTTTCTCTTTAGCTTGAGAAAAGGA
The DNA here is from genome assembly GCA_033558185.1 of Dromococcyx pavoninus. NCBI lineage: Eukaryota > Metazoa > Chordata > Aves > Cuculiformes > Neomorphidae > Dromococcyx > Dromococcyx pavoninus. The sequence goes on from JAUMJL010001636.1 coordinate 130,896, forward strand.
CATGAAATGAGAAAAGCATCGCGTAAGGCAAGATGTGTGGAAGTGCTGCCAAGCGCAGACTCCACGGTGATGGGAATGGCTCCTGTTGTGGGGACTTCCAGAGAAATGGCTCTGCCGGTGGAAGGCTTGAGAGGGCGGCAGCAGGTAAGCATCTTGACCTCTCATTGCTCCCTCCAGACACTGGTTTTCCGGTCTGTGGTGCCGGGGAGTTCAGCAGGTAATGCTGGGAACCCTTTGGGTGCTGAAGTGGGGAAGAAGAGGAGAGTGAGGAACAGAGGGAGCTACTGGTTCAGGATGGGAGCAGTAAAAAGGGAGCTGGGCATCTGACTTGGAGGGGTTTTTGCCTTGTTCACAGAAATAGGCCACCTGAAGTACAGATTTTTGTCTGTATGGTTTTTCTTTGCAGAATTCCGATGAGACATTTCTTTGTCCTCTGTTGGCTTCTTCCAGTTTTAAACAACTGTTCCCGTCTTGGCCAAATACATTCCAGCCACCACTGCTACTGTGTTTGACACTGCCTTCTCGTTAACATCCCATCAATGGTTAATTACACCCTGATAAGTGAGTGCCTTGATGGGCACAATCTGCAGGAGCAGCTGCATCACCTGCCCACTTGAAATGAGGTGTTTAAATAACCTTTAGTTTGGTGAGAAGTGAAGAACAGTGCTTCTTTAGCTAAAAGCTGGACTCTGGTATTTAGATGTATTTTTTAGACAAAACCATATTCTTGGACAAAACTGTTTGCTGTCAAATCTGTGGAGTGAGAGAGTAAGAAAAAAGCTCTTCCACTGCCGTTAGCCAGAAGGGAGAAAATTGCTTGTCTCGCTGGGGAGTTCTTACAGTGCAGCAATCTTGGCCCCAGAACAAGCCCTCGCTTCTAAATCTTCTCACAATCAATGCCTCAACTCCGTCCTTGCTTGGTCCCTCTCCTCACTAAAAAATGAGACTCGTTTAACTAAGAAGCAAAAGGTTGCTCATCTTATCAGTAAGACCGAGCAGGCTGGGTGTCCTTCAACAAGGATTGTGAACAATATTACAGCACAAATAAAACTGAGAATCAAACATCGCTGTGAGCACTTAAGAGCAATTGAGAGAACTAAGTCCCAGTCCTGGGAAGTTAACAACTCTGGCTGCCTGCTGCACTGGGCCCACCAAGCGTGCTCTGTTTTGGTTCCGACACTAGGTATAAAGGCAGCTCTTATCCTTCAGCTATTTTAGAGGCTACTTTGGGCAAGAAGAATGATATTTTATTGCAGACAAGTGATTGTTGGTCCAGAATGTTTCAGGATACTTTCAGTGCTGGTTTCTTTCTCTTACCATAGCTTGTTGCAAAGAGAGTGTTTCTGCACGCTGTCACTGGGGGGTTACGTTCACCACCTATCAGGATGCCAAACCATCACTTCATTTCTTTAGGGTTTGGACTTGGCAGTGAGTAATTTGCAGCAGCTGAATGGAGTAACTGTGTGAAACACAGGTGGAGACTGAACACGTCAAAGCCAGCAGCACAGGGGAGGGAACCAGAGGGCTCTCTTCAGCCCCATTCAGATGTGTTTGCCCACTGGAAGGTTTGAGCAGTGAGAGAAAAGTCAGTACTTTTAAGAAGTGGGGAGTGGGGTGCTTTTCCAGGAAGATTTAAGGTAGCATTTAATTTTACATGGAGCCTCCCATCCTTGAGGTCTACCAAGTTGTTTTATACAGTAACGTGTTAAATATAGAAAGGTACGTTGGTAGGCAAAACAGAGCAACCACTAAATCAGTTCACACCTACATCACAGGGCAGTAAATGAAGGGCTTCAGTAGTAGCGAGACTGTGATTCCTGACCTTTGGCAGCTCTTGCTGGGGAGATTTTAAGGAGTTGGTGTTTATTGCTTTCCGCTCCGCCCCTTATCAAAGCAGGGAAGCTCACTTCTGGCTCAGACAGCCCAGGAAGGTAACAAATCATCCCCACGTGCCTGGCCAGAGCTAGTAACTAGCAGCTGGGTGGCACCTAAGAACCCAAGCATAAAGAAAAGGCATGAGCAACTTTTGGAGGTTAAGAGCTGCAACGCTGGCTGAGCCAGGTTATTCACAACTTGTGTTTGTGGTGCTCTGATGGAGCTGGTTCCAGACTGGGTCTTGTTAAACAGCTTGTGGTGCTGCTTCCGGGATAAAGCAGCCTAAAAAGAAAACCCAGGGATATCTTTTCAGTGTGTATATATATACATGAAGTGAGGAGGCAAGGCAGATGGAGCCAGTCTCTTTTCAGTGGTGCCCAGAGCCAGAAGAAGTGGCCATTGGCACAAACTGAAGCATAGGAGGTTTCTCCTGAACATCAGGAAATGCTTTTTTCACTTTGAGGGTAACGAAGCACTCGCTGCTCAGAGAGGCTGTGGGCTTGGTGATCCTGAGAGTGACTGAAAGTCACTTTGCTTGCTCTTGGGTACACACCTAGGAATTTTTACTGTAGCTGCTCCGGTCATATTTCCAATTTGGGTCTCTGCTGCAAATTTGGATCTCTGCTCTGGTGCAGAGTGAGAAGGATGGGTCAGGTAACAGTGCTCTGTCCCTCCGAAGTGGTGGCTTCTCTTGCTTTTCCTGGCTGAGGAAGTCCTTCTGACCTCAAAGCAAAACATTTATCTGTCTTCTGCTTCTTCCTTCCCGTACCTGCTGGCCCTGATCTCCTTGCTCCTTTCATCTGTTACCCCTTGTCTGTTTTTGCAGCCCAGTATTGAACCTGCTCTGACAGTTGGAGCCAAGTGGTCTCGTTCACCAGAGTTCCCTCTGACACTGTCACATATGGAGGAACCAGACTGAAGGACTCAGTCCTTTGACTGATGTATCTTAATCAGTGGTCTGAGTAATTAGTGAAAAGGATCAGCTAATGACTTGGTGCTTGCAGGATTAAGAAGCATTTTCCTCATCCAGCTGATCAGCTGGGGGAATGTTGAGATGGGATTTCTAATGTTTTCTCTATTTTGTGCCAGTGACTTTGCATGGGTCTGTAATTTTTACTTGGTTTGTGAGCCCACTCCATGTTTATGAGTTCATTTTATTTCCATCTGAGTGAATGAAAACACAGTAAAAGTTAAAACCATGTCCTGAAGGAGGAAAGCTGTGGAGAGGCCTAAAGTGTTTGTTCTGCGTGTGGGACCGGCGAGCGGTACACCGGTCCTTTTCCTTTGCCCAGCAGATTGAATTCCCCCATTCTCCTGTGCTGAATTCAAAGTTCCAGTTGAGCGTAGAATGAAACCTATGAAAAGACTGTGGGATCAAGTGTTTCCTCCAACAAAGCACCAAGGGAGCAAACAGCAAATTAATAGAATATGAAAAGAATTGTGTTTCCTCCTACATGGCACTCTAGGAGAATCATTAGATGAGAGCTCTCCTAAGGCATTTTCTATTAAACGGGGATTGGCTGAGCCTTTTTCTTCCTTTGAGACTTTAAATATGCATTTTTCTTTAAGGTGCAGTTCATTGCTAATAAGAACCCAAGTTCACAATTTAATAATTTGTTTTTTTAATAAAGGAATTCTACTGTTGCTCAGTGAAAGTGCTGCATTTAAAAAAACCCACAAATCTGCATTGAGCACTTCCCTGCATGAGAAAAGTGCTCTGGATGTGTTTGTACTGCGGAACTGTAGGCACAGAGCTGGTTTTATGATACCTGACTTTGCTGGTGAAGCAGGAGGGCAGTTCCTAGCTCTGTTTTGTCTCAAATATTCATTTTCCTCTTGAGCTGTGCTGGTATTCCGCACTTTCAGACCAGTGGTGGGATTGATCCAAGTTGAGCATCATCATTCCAGAAAAAAGGGCAGGACAGGACTGCTTTCTCCCTCAGGCAACTGAGCTGAAAGTCTCCCTGGTGTGAACAAAGCTGCTTCTCCTCCTCACCCAAAGTGCTTCCTTGTTTTAAATGCCGATAAGAACAGTGGGAGTCTTTTTCTTTAAATCTGTTCAGTCCTTGTTGGATTCACTTGGTCCTTGTTGGATTGGCTCTCTCCTCTGCCCCATGTACATTCATCAGAAGCAGTGCTGTGGTCATTTCCCCTTTTAAACAGAATCCAAGTTATTGTTCCCACTTGCAAAACCCTGCTTCTCCCTTTCCCAGAGACAGCGAGCAGCTCCATTGAATGGGTTTCTCTCCGCGGCTGTTTCACAGGTCAGGAGGTTAGCTTACTTTTGTCCTTTCACTTCCAGTGTTTCAGAGGAACTCCTCTGTGTGTCCCCCTGAATTGTGAAGGCAAATGAGAAGCCCATGTCATCCATTAATCCATGGGCAAAGCACCATTCAAGCAGCCGCAGTGAAAGCTCTCACGTGCTGCCCTGGAAATAACCCCAGCCCTGACGTGGAAAGACGACCCAAAGTAAGGTCAGAAGCTCAGGTCTCTCTTTCAATTAAGCTTCTGGTGTTTAAACAGTGTTTGGAGTTGTCCCCTGTGGTTATGGTGATCTCTTAAAGATGTGTCTTCAGAGAGAGAGAGCGGAGAAGAGGAGCCCCAGAGGTTTATCCCTAGACATTGCTCTCTTGCATCCCAACTCCATGTTGTTTTGCCTTACATATTTAATGACCATGACCCTGTGTGAGAGTGGCAAGCGCGATCAGGATTTTAGCTTAAGCTGCTTTGCAGAGACAAAGCACCTGGTTTAATTCGTGCTGGAAATGGAAGTGATTTGGTAGTGTCCCAGCAAATTCAAGTCGCAGTGATAACGCTTGCCTGCCTGTACACTTCCCCGTGAAGCGTGGGGGTGTGAGTGTTCTCTGTACAAAGTGCGAGAGATGGAGAGAGCTCATGGCTGGGATTTGCAGGAGGGTGTAAGCGAGCTGGGTGTCTCTGTCCTGATGGCCTGAGCACTGCATAGGACACTTCAGTGAGGCTTGGGTCAAACCTCTTTCAGCTTCTTTGAACATCCTGCCCAGTGCTGGCTTTCCCTGTGCACTGGGATCGGCATGCATTGTGGAGTGCAAACTTGAGTGAGTGCATAAAACGCAAGTTGTAGTGCCAGAGTTAGACTGTGAGTTTACCTTCTGGCCCAATTCCTCTCTCTTATCCCTCTTCCCCAGAATTTTTATGAGGATGTGACTAAAATCGAAGCCCTTGTTCACAATTCCAAAGGAAAAGCGTCGAGCTGGTGCAGTTAGTGGGAGGTGCACACGCAACAAATTAAATATTATTGAAATCCCTGGCTGACTGCCCTGACAGAAAGGTTTGCTTTGACAATTCCAGCAATTCAAACATGCTTTCACACATTAGTTCACAACAAATGCTACAGAAAGTGCAGCCACTCTGTGGTTACAGTCATTACAGCAGCTCTCCTGTTTGGCATAATTGGGAGATTCCCTTTTCATAGAGCATTGGGCAGTGGGACTAGAGTCCTTGAGTCGCATGCTTGCTGGTGGAAGGAACTGTTCTGTACAGCCAAAGGATGATAAAGTGGGAGGCAGGAAGTGAAAAACTCCTGGCAAATATAATTCATGTTTAAGACTGCTGTGTGCGGATTCCCAGAAGCCAGTAATTACTTAAATAAGTGGAAAAATTGCTGTGAGTGTGAGAGCAGCTGTTTCTGTGGATCCAGTGAGTGCTCACCCTCCCGTTATCCATACGAGAGTATCACCCATCTGTCTACGGACACAAGGAGACAGCACAGCTCCCCACTGCCCAGAGATGCGTGTGTATGAAAGTGTAAATAGGGAATTGTCATGACCAGGAAAACACTGGCAAAACCAGGTGTGGGCAGCACAACCGTCCCCATCCCCCAGCACCCAGATGTAGTTCAGGTGCATCTGTCCCACACACAGAGGCAGTTCTCCAGAGATTAAAGCAGAGCACACGTACGGGCCATGCAGGATGGGAAATGTGTTTTCGGTCTTTGTTTTATTCCGGAGACTTAAGATAAGTGCAGGTGTTTCAATGGGCCTTTGGTGCTGCCAGCATCAGGGCCGCTGCCTCAGCACTTCCAGGAACCTCTCGCAGCACAAGAACCGCCAGGATCTGAACTGATACCGCAGGCTGTTAAAAGCTGGGCCTCGCTGGGTCTTATTTTTAGAATGATTTACGGGGATTTGTTTACTTATTTCTTAGGGGAATTCAAGGTGAGTTTAATTGCATTTTGTTTGGCACACGTCGTTTCAAAATGCACCACCTTAAAATCAGAACAGCTTTATGAAACGTGTCTGTTATCTGACGTTGTCCCAAGCGCTGCCTCTTTCCATTGCTTTTCATTTTTCATAACATATTTTACAACTGTAATTTTCATGTCTCACATTTTTCTCCCTGGTCTCCTATGTCCTGTGGTTAAACCTTGACCATAAATCTCACGCTGCTTTCTTAAAAATAACAACTCTACTATATTTCTCCATTTAACAATCTGCTAGATTAACCGTGTCTTGAAAACAATTCAGTATGGTTGTGGGGTTGAACATTCCAGGTTTTAGTGCAGCCATTTCATTTATAGAGTGCTGGCACCTCACTTGCTGGCTGGCAGTTCTGGTCTGACACCTTGGCTCGGAAATCCCTGTCTTGCTTGGCCATGGAAAGTATCCAGGAAGGGTGATAGTGAAGGGATCTTCTTCACGGTGTGGGAAATCACATGGCAGAAGTCACTGGCTGCCAGACAAGGCTGAAATAGTGCATATGGGCTCTCGTCAGAAAAGGCTTTTGCGGCGTTAGCATTGCCGACTCGAACTGCTGTGGGGCTGGGGGGGAGACAGCCTGTGGGATGGCCATGGCCCTACTCATGTGCCTGTGTGATGCCAGCGCCGTCTGGAGCTGGGTGGAGCATCCGCGTTCCCTGTGCCGCTGACGGATCTCCTGGAGACCCGTCAGCCGCGGCCAAGGGGAGCTACCATACAACACGTGGAAGGAACGGGGTTCCAGGTAAGGACAGAAAATGTGGTTCTGTGTATCCAGGATTTGAGTGAGTTTGGGTGATTTCCCAGCACTGTGCCTGCAGCCCTTCAATGGGAAGGTCTTTGTGCGAGGCCTTTGTGCTGTGTGCACTCACAGTGCCTGCTGCAACGCAGCTCCAGCCCAGGGAGGGAACCGTGAGCATCACTGCAGCACAAACAGTGATGCGTTTTCAAAGTGAGGCACAGGCGTTCTTTTCAGATGCGTCCTCCCCTGAGAGGTGGGTTGATGTTTCCTTAGGTTTAATGATCACACTACACACCTCTAATCTCTAGTTACTTGGGGAAAAAAGATCTCAACTTTTCATTAAGCAACCTGGCCACAGCATATCCACCTTCTCTGGTCTCCCAGGAATAGGATCCAGGTGTCCAGGCCCATGGAGGATCCTGCCCATTGGTTGTTTTCAGATCAGGGCATGCTTCATCGAGGAGGAGAACCCAAGGCACAGTGTCCCAGTCATTAGACGAAGTCAGGCTGTGACACCAAAGCCAAATGGCAGCAGAGCTGGTATTGGAATGTAAGAAACGAACTGTGGGGTTAATGGGAAAGATTAAGGAGAAAAGGAATTGAGAAGAAAGCCTGAGCATCATATAAGGGTTGTGGAGGAATTCTTCAGCTTCTGAAAGTGGCCAAGACAGTAAATTAACCTGTAACTCCCTTCTGTGGACTGTCTTGTACCTTTGCCTGAGCCAGCCTGCATTATCTTTTCCTAAAGAAGTTGTCCTGCATGGCCACCGCTGCAGCAGCTCCACGGAAAATAGGAACCCATCTGCACAGTGCTTGGGAAGGGGCTTTGGTTGCCTGAAGCAGACGTTCAGAGCATGTGTCGCTGCGATCTCAGGCAGCTTGTGTTACCCCTGGCTGATGTTCAGTGATGCCTGGTTTGGAAGGAACAGGATTAGTGCTTGTCAGCCTGGGCATAAAACACAGATGGGCCAAGAACATGGTAGATGAGAAAAGTGGTAAATGCAAATGATTCCTAAATAGCAGGAACTACCAGTGCAAAGCTGAATATCAAACCATGTGTGCAGACACAACGGGTGAAGGCTGTGGTTTGTCTAGACTATAGAAATTGCTGGATGTTATGGTTAAAGGGCTTGTCTCAAAAAAAGTTAATATTTGAAAGCTTGTGCAAAAACTCCTATTCAGTTAATTCCTCTTGGTTTCACAGAGGGAATATTCTTCTCAGTTTTAATGAAATTGGTTTGTGTTGCAGACACTTCTGCTGTGAGAGAGTGTGAGATCTCACGGAGACCCTGTTCCAGATCCTTTATGATCAGGTAAGGCCACACCGAGTGCTCATCCCTTATGTTTTATTCTTGCCATGCAAACACTGCTGCAGTCATTACGCTCCAGAATCTGGCCCTGTGCAAAACCTCTTTGCTTTGATTTGTTCGTCAGATGTCGATGCTGTCGGCGTAGTGCATCACCAGGAATGCATGGATACAGAAAGCTGATCTGATGTAGCGTTAGCAAGAGTAATTTTAGAATTGCAAGTATTTAACAGATTTTTAACGGATTATATGTGCATGCATATGTAAATACATCTCTACATATGGATGTATATCGGGCTCAAATACGCACACTCTGGAAACAGGATTTCTTTGATAATAGCATGTCTAAACGTGGCTATTGGAGATGAGAAATGTCTTTAATTAATCTTGGAATCCTGCCTGGATGTAGGTTTGTTACAGACACAGTGCTTACTCTTGTTTCTTATCAGAAATGGCTGATGAGGCATCTAAATTTAATACCTTATTTTTGCTCCCTTACAGTTCTCTCAAAACTTGATTCTTTGCTCTCAAAGACCACAAAAGAGGGTATCTGCCCTGGCCTCCGGTTTTGCCTTTGTGTATCTTGGTTTCTTTGGTGTTTAGGAGCTTTTGTAGCTAATTTGGAAAAACTCAACCACCTGGGACGTAAAAGAGGGAGCTTTATTGAAAGGTGACTTATTTTAAGACCACAGAAGCAGTGTTACGAAACACCAGCAGTTTGGTTCCCTGTGTCTGACTGACTGTCTCCATTTGTCAACTTGCAGAGTGAAATCCAAAAGAGCTTGGAACTAAGCTAGATAAAACAGAAGGAAATGAGATCAAATAGTGAATGCACGTATAAGTGGCCTGTGTGAAGCACCGAGGATTGTGCTGGCCCATCATTTCTCTGCAGAAAATGGATGATTTGCATCTATTGTACATTGCATTATGGAAAACCCCACCAGGAAACCAACATTGTTGTCAGGATTTGAATAACTTGCAACAAATAAGGTCTGAGGTCACATAATGAACATCAGGGCAGGAACTAAGATGTGGAATAGCTGCATGTGAAGTACATGGTGCCCGTTTTGTGCCTTGGCTGGGAGCAGGGTCCTGTGGGAGATGTGGTGCGTTACCAAATGATGCCAGGGTGCAGATGGTTCTGACTCTGGCTTTGCAAACTTACTGTCCTTAACTTCCCCTTAATGTATAATTATGTAGGTAGCAATTTATAGGACCACAGCCCTTCTCATCCAGGTCTGCCTGAAAAGCAGCTCTTGTGCACTGCGCAGCTGCCCATGGTTACAGCGTGCCGAGGGTGAAAGCTGTATCGGATATTTTAGGTACATAAATGCTCTTACACCTGTAATAGAATATACGCATGGAGGCATTCCCACTGGCTCAGAAAAGAGAGAAGATGGTGTTCAGGGTGTGTTCTCTGGAGCAGCAGGACTGCTCCGCATGCTGGCATGGCTTAAATGCTCCAGACTGCCTGAAAATCATGGCTGGAGGTCTCCTTTCGAATGTTGCTGTTAGGCAACATGGGTTTAGTAGAAATCAGTGTTTTCCTCCTCAGGAATCTGTGATGGTTTCTGGCAGGCAGCTCAACTTACACCTGTGAAACCCTAACTATCATCACTTCTTACTCCAAAAACCTTTGAGTAGCAGTGATCCACTGGTGTGTGCTTGCTGGAGGCCAACAGCAAGGTCTGTTGGTTGGACATGACGTATCGCAAGGGGAATGCAAAAGGGGCTACATACAGAACAGTGTGATGTTAAACTGGGATCCAGTATTAACCTTCTCATGAGATGAGATAATCCTGACCCTGACAAAACTCTGCCCTCACTCAGGACTCTGCCGAAGCTCGGGGATGTGGGAGTGGATTATCTCTGGCTGTTTGTAAAGGTCTTTGTTCTCCCCGGGGATCGCCCTGGTCATATCCATTACCACCTCAGGTTTGTGTAGCTTCATCTGCGTCACATCTCCTTGGGAAACAGGAGGGACCAAGGAGGCACAGCGTGTTCATGAAGGTTTTTGTCAGGGATACAAGTGGATTTTGATTTCTGCCTGGGCTGGGTGACGTTGCCTGTTGTGTGGTAGAGGTTTGGTTGTGTGCTGAGTTCCCAGCTAGGAGGAAGAGGTTGCTTTGTTTCCAGACTCCAGTCCTCTGGGAGTCTTGGGGACTCTGAGCTTTTGATAGGAAACATGGAAAGCTGGGGATGTTATCCCAGGTTCGGGAGCTGGGAGCCCCTGCAAGGGTGGCTGTGCTGGTAGAGTAAATGGGTGGGAAGTGTGCTCTTTCCAGGTGGATTTTGAATGCATGGATGGAAAGATGGGGAGCCCAGTGTTTAGTGCAGAGTGCTAGCAACAGCTCAGCAGATGAAGTGGGTTCTCTGTGTGTGTGGAGTCCTGAAGTTGTTGTGTTTATATTCCTGTGGCTGAGCTGGGGCTGATGGCCCTCATGTCAGTGAGCTGGGCCAGGGATGGTGGCTTCAATGTTGGTGAGCTGGGCTGGGGGTGATGGCCCTAATCAGAAAATCATAGAATTAGAATCATAGAACGGTTTGTGTTGGAAGGGACCTCAAAGACCATCCAGTTGCAACCCCCTGCCATGGGCAGGGACACCTCCCACTGGATCAGGTGCTCAAAGCCCCATCCAACCTGGCCTTGAACACCACTGTTCTGGGAGCAGCCACCACTGCTCTGGGCAACCTGTGCCAGGGCTTCCCCACCCTCACAGGAAAACGTTTCTTCCCCAGATCTCATCTCAGTCTCCCCTCTTTAAGCTTAAATCCGTTCCCCTCATTCTATCCCTGCACTCCCTGATCAAGAGCCCCTCCCCATCTTTCCTGGAACCCCTTTCCGTGCTGGGAAGCTGCTCTAAGGTCCCCCCGAACCCTTCTCTTCCCCGGGCTGCACAGCCCCACACGCGGCCGGGCCGGGCGATGCTCCACCCCGGGCCATCCCGTGCCCCCACTCCCCCATCCCCGCAGCCTCCGCCGGGCGCTCTGCGGGCCCCGCAGCCCCCGCCGGGCGCTCTGCGGGCCCCGCAGCCCCCGGGGCGGGGCGGCGGGCGGGGCCGCCGCGGGTTTATGAGGCGCGGGGCGGGCGGGAGGCGGCAGGCAGAGCTCCGGCCCCGCCGCCCGCAGCCCCAGCGGCCCGGGGTGCGGCCCCCGGGGCAGAGGAGAGGAGGAGGCGAGGGCAGGGAGCGGCTCGGGATGGTGCTCCTGCCCCTCTGGGTAGCGGCAGCCGCGCTCCTGGGGGCCCGCGCTGCAGCCGCCCGGCAGGTGAGTGCAGCTGGGGGGCCCCGCCGGAGGCAACAAGGGCTCCGCCTGCCCGCGGGGACCCTCTGCCAACGTCCCCGGGAGACTGCGGGGCCAAGAGTCCTTCCCTCGCCCCAGCCCGGGTCTCCCCTCTTCCCCAAGCTCCCCTCTCCCCAGGCTTTCCCCAGGCTCAGCTCTTCCCCAGGCTCCGCTTTCTTGGGACTCTGCTCTTCCCAAGCTCTTCCCCGGGCTCCCTTCTTCCCTGTGCTCTCCTCTCCACAGGCTCTCCCTGGGCTCCACTCTCCCGGGGCCCTGTTCTTCCCAAGCTCTTGCCCGGGCTCCCGTCTTCCCCAGTCCTTCCCTTGCTCCACTTTCCTGGAACTCCGTCCTTCCCGAGCTCTTCCCCGGGCTTCGATTTCTCCGGGCTCCACTCTTCCCCAGGCTCTCTACGGGCTCCACTTCCTTGGGGCTCTGTTCTTCCTGAACTCTCCCAGGGCTCTCCTCTCCCCAGGCTCTCTCAAGGTTTCCCTTTCCCCAGGCTCTGCTATTCCCAGGCTCTCCTGGGACTCTGCTCTTCCCAGACTCTCCTGGGGCTCCCCTCTTCCCAAGATCTTCCCAGGCTCTCTGGGGCTCAATGTCCAGTGTGCAGCTCTCAGAGCCAGAACCGGTGGGAAGCAGTGGTCCGGGAGCACTTCCCACCACGCCACCCTTGTCCCCAGTGCATTGCTTCTCCTCCTCACTTTGCAGATCGCTGTGCTCCGCTCTCCCGGAGCGAGCGCAGGGCATCCCCGGTGCTGGGCCTGACCCTGCAGCAGCCAGGGAGGTTGGTCCCTGTGTCCGTGCCACGGCGGTGCTGAGCTGGCACTGGACTACTTCCACCATCCCTGCTCCAAAACCCATGTCCTTGCAGGAGAGCTGTCAGCGCGCGCCTCCTTACCTTACCACCCAGGCGCTCGTCCCCCTCCCAGCTCGTTGCTTGCACGGATGTGGGGGCTTTTCTTTGGCCACTGAACATACTTTTTGGCCTGGCATCATGGTGTATAAAATGGGCCATTCAGAATGGGGGCTTCTTAGCAGCCTTATTTATGTTAAACTTGCAGTGGGATATGAGTGGAACCAGCAGTTTATTCAGTTAAGGGAAAATGCTGTCCCTGGAAACCAAAAGCAGGAATATAAAGAAGGGTGTAATAGAGACGGAGGAGTTTTTCAGCCTCCTCGAAGCACTCTGTTGTCACACATTGCATTATAATGGCACTAACAACTTTGTGCATGTTTTTTTCTCTCCTGCAGGCTGGTAAAGAACAACAGATCCAGATAGGTAAGTGTCTTTTACTACTATTACTGCTATCAACATGGAAATAAAAGAAGCTTAACCAAGCAGTTTATTTTCTGGAAGTGATCTGTATGCAGGCAGGCGTTCCCGTGTGTGCCCCACGCCGTTACCACCCAGCAGCGGTTGTGCTTTCGCAGCGCTGTGACATGACTTGAATTTGCATGCCCTCTCGTCAGGCGGGTTTGCATCCCGATGCATCTGTGCTTCCCTTCTTAAACCGACAGAAGTTAAAAAGAAAAAGCGCTGCGTGCTTGAGCCAGCCCCTGAGCGCCAGGGCAGATCTGCTCTGGGTCAGACGCTCTGTCTTCATTCCTGCATTGCTGAAGCCAGGAGGAAATGCCTGCTCCGTTTGGCTGGGGCAAACCCTGTCTTCAGACCATTTTTCTTCTGTATTGGAAGCATTCAGCCTTTTCTTTTAGCTGGAAAAACTCAGTCTGCTGCTGAGGCCCCTTCATATTCACGATAGCACAGGTTGTTCCCTGTTGCGTTGTAAACCGATATATTCACGTAAGGCAGCACCGTGCAGCAAGGTTGGTGTCTGGGATGGGTGTGGGTGCTTTGTAACGACACTTGAACCTTGCTGACCCTTTCCTAAAGATGGGAAGCTTCCTCTAATTAGGAGCATGCGCACACACTTTAGTTTCAGAAGGTCTGTGTTCGTTTAAACTAACGGGTAATTTACTGCTCTGTGGGATGGAAGAGCCTGTGGGAAGCTGGGGAGCTGGCCTTCTCCCACCCAGGGGAGGGTTTGCCATCTTTCACGCTCCATATCTTGCCCAACTGGGAAATGAGCCTCTTAATTTGCTGTCGAGGGTGAGTGCCTGCGCAACAGAACGTGCTCCAGAGCTTTTCAATGTGAGGAGCAGCAGTGGGAACGGGCCCCAGGTGGTTCTGTTTCCAGTTGCCACTAGAGCTCCAATTTTGAGGTTTTGATTCAGGTTTTTGATCTGAGGTTTTGTTCAGAAAGGAATTTGAAGTATTGCTCTGAATTTTGGAGGGCTTGTCTCAATTTCAGTCCTGGCACTGCGTTCTGCCAGGCTGAGGCTGGTTTCCACTGGGAGCAGTGAATGCTGGGAGCTGGGACCGTTAGGTGCATTGAAACCTCACTGGCAAGCAGGCTCTTTTTCCAACGGTATGCTGATCCTGAGCTTTATTTCTGGTCGTTTCCATGAGGAATGGATTATATTTGAATTTCAGAAACCGTCAGCTATACAGGAATGCGTCTTTTGAATTATACAGGACATCAGACAAAATTCCTTAACCTGGAAAAGAGCTTGAAATTTAACTTTTTCCTGTCTTTCGTGGTCCCAGCATTGCTATAGTCAGGATTGTCTGAGGTGCATGGGATTTGTCCTACACTTTATGTTAATATTTGAAATCTGATCAGGTACATTCCGATTCACAGGCTTACTCAGTTTAGGGTTTCAAGGCTGAACCTGTGTTGGGGTCGCCTCCAAATGGGCTGTCCTGCTTTTACATCTGTGTTTAGTGTCACTCTGCATTGGTGGTGTATGTTAGGATTTGGCCCATTGCTGGCTGCTGCCAGCAGTTCATCATTCCTCCTAGCCTGGAAAGTCACTTAGAACAAATTAAAGCTTATAGGACTTTATCTTTTCAAAATATCAGTATGGAATGGATTCTGGAGATAGGAAGTGACCCAGACGTTGTTGCTGCAAATTCTGGACACCGTGAAGAGGAAACTGTTGTGAAATAGCAAGACTGAAGGTGCTGGCACTTGGGGTGGTGCTACCTCTGCTTCTCCAGCCACCGTCTCCCACACGGCAGAGCTTTGTCACTGCTCAGTGTACTTCTGGAAGAAAGCACAGATGGTGAACCTGTGGAACAGCAGTGCCTGGCTGCCCCTAAGCCTGGATAAAACGCCTTGGCCTGCAGTTCAGCAGAGGCTGGGAAAACACCACAAGGAAGTTCTGGAGCTGTCTGTATCCCTGGTACAAGATAACAGTGAAGGAAAGGTGTGAGGACACTGCAGAGACCATGTGAGCCTCTCCTTGCAGTGCCTCACATGGAAGTATCCTACATAGCCTCATCCTTGTTGGGTGCAGAGTTGTGGGGGAATTCTCAAGGATTCCATCCTCCTTTTCTGTCTTGTCTTTCTCCCTGGGCATTTCTGCCACCTAAAGGCAGCCCAATACGGAGCGAATGGCAGATCAGAAGCAATCCATATTATTGAAAAAGAAGGACCAAAGCTGCTGCTTTGTTTTTGGAGACCAGCGTCAAAGGAGGAAGGCATAAAACAGTGACAGCAGAACCCCTGCCAGCATTGTCTGTCTGTCCCTGATCCATCTTCTCTTGTTATCAGGGACAGCTCTGCGCTCGTCCCATTGTAGTTATCTGGGGTGGAAGGATGAGTGCTCAGAACATGGGACACTTGTTTTATTGAAATGCTGGCCTCCTGATCCCTATGACAGCAGATAGTTCTGTATTTTCCAGTACTTCTACTGGCAAGCTGGCCCTCTGCCACCCAGCAGTCAGATTGCGTCACAGCTTGTGGATTCCATTGAGAGGATGCGGTGCAGGGATGTGCGGGAGGCATTACATTGGATCCAGTCCTATGGCCGAGGTAGCTGAGCTTCCTGACCCCACAGGCCACACTCAAATACATCCTCTAGCAGAGGCAAGGGAGCTCTGGAAGCTGATGGTAGCTTGCTGGTCATCCCATAATGTCCATGTGGGACAGTCTGGGACGCAACATACAGCCCCATGCTGGGGCGGCTTGGATGGGAAATTCTTAGCAGTTCCTGTACATTTATTTCCTTACCCAGCTTCCTCTCTGCCAGAACAGTTGTGCTTTTGGTGTCATTTTAGTAGTTTTACGCATTGCTATTCCTAATTGAAAAATTTATTAGCAGTGTAGAGAGGCACATCATAATTAATCTGCATCTTATTGCTGTGGCTCGGAAAATGTTTGGGAAAAGAAGCTGCTGCCAACACCTGCCCTTAGTGGCTGTGTTTTCCGAGGTCATGGGGACGAGCAAAATGCTCCTGCGATCCGAAATCAATGTGTTACAAACATTGCTCCCCTGGCTACAGCATGGAAGACTGGGAAAAGGAGAGACCTGATGTCAAAATTTCTTGACGTGCAGTGTGAGCCAAGCCAGTTGGAATAATGGGCACCAAATGAGGTTTCCTGAAAGAAAAAGTAATGTCTTCAAACTTGGGTGGCATGATTCAGACATAGAAATGGTTTGTCTGAACTCTTAGAAATGTCTTCTTTTCCACCAATTCTGCTGAATTGCCATTTAGTCTGAAGATGTCTTCCATAAGTGGATGTTTGTACAGTTGGGATTCTACTCCGGACAACCACGCACAAACAATTTTTGATCAGTGTATTTCACAAAGTCTTATACCTAAAAAATAATGCTGTGCCAAATGCAGGTGATGAGGGGAAGAAATTGCTTAGCACCTTTGAAGCTGAAAGACAAGCACTGTGAGCTGGTGGTGTTAATTCCTGGAAGAAGGACAGGGAGAGCCCTGCGCAGAGGCACTTTTCTGGCTAATTGTGCTTTGACACACAAGGGAAGAATGGGATGTTCACTCCTAAGTGCTTCCTTTCAACTTAAACACCAGCTGGCAGTAGCAGCAGGATAAAGCTGGATAAAAATGAAGACAATGTGAAGTGGGTGTTTTTATTGCTCTGTTTCTCCTCTGATTGCTGCTGTGAGCTTTGAGGGAGCAGAACAGATCAACTCTGAAACATTAGTGTAGGAAAGGGAGCACCTACAGCTGGAGTAGCATTTCCTCAGCCTGTGGAAAAAGGGTAACAGGAGTCGGCAGAGGAGCTCGGATGTCTTCAGCGTTCGGTCATGTCACTTTTAATGTTAATTGCCTTTGAACAAAAGGCATTTCCTCTTCCAGCTCAGCAGTCGGGCACTCTGGAAAAGGCTTTTGCTGACTCAAAAACTTGATGGATCATGTTTTCCACCCTTTGTTCCTGCCTCCTTGTGGCTCGCTGTCTGCTCTTGCTGTCAGCAAAGTCCCATTTTAGACCCTATGAGCAGCAGTGTGGGACTCGATGATCCCTATGGTTCCTTCCAATTCAGGTCATGCTCTGATTCTGCTGCCCAGTGTGCAGCGCAGCGTCTGGGCTGAGCTCTGCCCGCAGGGTTTGATCTTAGCCTGCAGGCTATGGCACGGAGCATCCTGCCCTGGGGGAGAAAGCCACGAAGGCTCTGGGTGAGGCAGAAGGAGGGCTGGCAGCCTGCAAATGACATCTCACGCTGGCGTGCGGGGAATGCGAGGATCTCAGCTTTTACTTTGACCCACTTTGGATGCACAGCCCAGTGGCTCCAGCTCCTGTTCACACCCCGGTGTCTAATTAATAGAAATTAGTTTAGAGCTTTAATTTGGTCCCTTCTCTAGCAATCCTGACAGAGAATTCCCAGTGTTTTAGGTGGGAATTAGCCTAAGGATAATGTCCTAATTAAGGTGCGAGTTTTAGAACCTCATCTTGTGGCCGTATGGCACGGTAGGTGGAGGTGGCTGCAGCTGCAAATCAGACTGGGACTGTGTCCTGGGAACAGTGGACTGGGAAAGGCAAAGGAGCTTTTCACTTGCCTGATGCATGGTATTTGTGTATTCCGTGAGGGTGTTTATAGTGCAAGAGGTTAAATGTCCACCTAGCACAATACATTGATTTCTGTCAAATCCCTCAGCAACCGGTGTACAAGAAAATTGGGGAAAAAACAGTTGTATTAAGCCATTAGGGACATTTTCCTAATGAATTGAGTGTGTGAGTCTCTTAAAATATACAGTCACTGCTACCAGGAGAGAGAAATTGGCTACTGAGCTTCTTCTCTATTAATTCTCAGTTCCAGTGTGAGTCATGCTGGGAGTGGGTAAAATTTAGCTCATTTAATTAAGTGTATTTATTTGAGGAATTCTCAGTGGCACTTAGTGGTAGCACCTGAGCTTCCAAATTGTGGGGTTTTTAAATGAAAAGTATCAGTAATAGCAGTCTAATATTACTCAGCGAGTTCCCTCGGGACGAGAAGAGCCAGGGAGTGATTATTTCTGTGCTAAGGGTCTTTTTAACTCTCACAAGGTCTAGTGCCCGGGCAGTAAGACTTGAGCTTTGGTCCCGTTCTTGGCCCAAGGAATGCCTCTCCTCCTCCTTTTACAGGATGAGAACTGGACACTGAATATCCTGATTACTTCCAGATTACAGAGGTCTCACAGAGAAGATAAGCTTGTTTGGCCTTGTATTACAGTGGTGTGAAATTGCCTGAAGGCACTAGGAAATGGGGGCGGGGGGGGGGGGGTTGGGGGTGTGTGTGTGTCCATCCTGACAGGGGGCTGCAGGCCTGATAAGTGGTAACAGGAGATCTTTCTCTGAGCAGAGGAGAGGATTCTCTTCCTTTCCTCTTCAGTGCCTGCGAATAGCAGAGGGCAGAGAGGGGAAAATTGTTCTCTTGGGCTGATAATGCTGATTTCAGGAGACAAGTGAGGGGCTGCACAGAATGAGGCTTTTTGGGGGCTGAGGGTATTATATTCGCTTAGGCAGATTCAGACCCCAGTGGGAAGGTTTCCAGGCAGCTGATGCTGTAATGGTTTGGGTTGGAAGGGACCTTAAAGATCATCCAGTTCCAGCCTCCCTGCCATGGGCAGGGACACCTCCCACCAGACCAGGCTGCTCAAAGCCTCATACAGCCTGGCCTTGAACACCTCTAGGGATGGGGCATCCACAGCTTTCCTGGGCAACCTGGACCAGGGCCTCACCACCCTCATTGTGAAGAACTTCTTCCTAATGTTTAATGAAGAGTTTCTTCCCAGTGTCTAAATGATGGGGAAATAGGGCTCTCTGTGCTCTTACCTTTTTCCTGCTGTGACTTTGCTCGCTTGCCCCGTGCCTCTGCTAACGCTGGTAGCCGGGGGATAACGTCTGCGAGGAGCAGATTGCCCCGCAGCCTTTTCTGACCGTGTGTCTGGGGTGCTCTGGCACCGATGCGAGGTGTTTGAGCAGTGACTGCTCCTTGGAAGCCCCCCGTGTGCATAGGACACAATGCCCTGGCGAAGGGTTGTGCCGGTGAGCTGCTGCAGAATTTCCAGAGCAGTTCTTCAGGACTGGCATCAGAGCGCAGTTTTGTTGGGTTTATGGCTTCTCTGTATTGTAGTGCGGGATTTAGGTACAAATCTGTCAAGCTCTGTGTTGGTTTTCTTTAATAATTACCATTTCTGTTGTTTCTGAGCTCTGTTACTCGAGGTACACGAAGAGGAAGGGCGATGCAAGTTGCTGGGTAAGATTTGTTAGAGGCGATCCGAGAGAGAAGAGTTAGTGCTTATAGCACTGCTGGCATCGATTAACTTGTCAGCAGTCTGTGATATCTGCTGGATTCTCTTCCCTGTTTCCATTTCCTATCACTGCAGGAATACGAATGCAAATTGCAGTTGTAACCAAACTTCATTTTCCAAATCTTAATGGAGGTCTCAACACAGGAGGAAGCAGTTCAGTTTCAGATGTGTGAGGGAGGTGCATGGCATTCCTTAGGAGAAAATTCTGCAGGGTTGGTGCCTCTTCTGTGGCTGTGGAGCAAACCTGAACCCCAGGAGACTCCCTGGATAAATGTGAATGAGCATTGCAGGGTGTTCTCTGTGAGTTTTATGAAAATAGAGACATGAAAGACCTGCTTGAAAATTTTGGCATATGGAGGATTGTTTGCAGGTGCTTAATGTGTGTCCCAGCATTGTGGGTTTGCTTGAGGTGCTGAGCTGGGCACAACTTCTTGCATTTGTCCACCTTGTCCATGTGCATTCTCTGAAGTCGAAGTGGCCTTCCTCTCATGTTAGAGAATCGTAGAATGGAATCACAGAATCATTAAGGTTGGAAAAGCCCTCTCAGCTTACCCAGTCCGACTGTCAGCCCAGCCCCACTGTGTATGCTAAACCCTGTCCCCAGGTGCCACATCCACATGGATTTGAACCCCTTCAGGGATGGAGATCCCAGCACTGCCCTGGACAGCCTCTGCCAGTGCTACACCACTCTGTCAGTAAAGAAATCTTTCCCAATATCTAATCTAAACCTCCCCTTGAGCAATTTGAGGCCATTTCCTTTTGTCGTATTGCTTGTTACTTGGGAGAAGAGCCCAGCACCCACCTCACCACAGTCTCCTCTCAGGGAGCTGCAGAGAGTGATGAGGTCTCCCCTCAGCCTCCTCTTCTCCAGGCTAAACAGCCCCAGATCCCTCAGCCTCTACCCGTAAGACTTGTACTCCAGGCCCTTATACCTGGTTTGTCATTTCTCGCTTAACATGATGATGTGTCCAATGCTTTCCTCCTCCTTTCTCGCCTCCCTTCTTGATGCCTGTGTAGAAGCAGCACAAGGCACGTTCAGAGTAACAGGACTGAACGTGCCGCGGTTGTGAGGAGTTGTGCGGTGCCTGAGCTGCAGCCGGGGCGGTTGCTGGGTGAGCACAGCCCCCAACAGTCCAGTTGGCTGTTGCCTCCTTGCATTTACCATTTGTCCTTGTGACTTGCACTCCTGGCCTTCAGTCCAGGCTCTTTCCATGCTCCTGTTCTAATTTCACTTAGTTTGGGTATTTCTTGTGGCAGAATTCCGGAAAAGCAGACCCAGACCATACGGATTAGTGATACCCATTAGTACCGATGCGGATGGAAGCTACATCTCCAACATTCTCTCTGCAAGTCACCAAAGAAGATCCACGCGTGAGGTATCCCAGAGCCCCAAGCAGCTGTATTTTAACATCACTGCCTTTGGAAGGGAATTCCACCTCCGGCTGAAACCCAACACCCAGTTAGTGGCTCCTGAGGCCGTTGTGGAGTGGTACGAAGACTCTGTGGAGACTGGATGCGATGCTGGCAACACGAGTCAGGCTGGAACTGCCACTGAGAGATTACGGAAGAGGGAGCCCCTGTGGACCAACTGCGCGTACGTTGGAGACATTTCCGACATCCCTGGAGCATCTGTGGCCATCAGCAATTGTGATGGGCTGGTAAGGCTTGGTTAATGGCATTAATGCCTGGTAATTCACCATTTGGTACACAGCTTTGTTTCTTTTCGCTACGGATTGGTAATGGTATCATTTAAAGAACTTAATTTCTTAAATCCCTCAAATCAGAACACACTGGTGTGTACAGGCCTGTAGCTTCAGTCTCTGAGTTCAATGAGCAAAGACCTTGGTGTCACTGGTGCGAGGGAGAAAAATCAAACCTGGGCTTTGTTTATTTTCATTTGTACTTTGGTGAGGGGTTACAAATGGGAAAATGAATAATGAAGCTGTTTTAAGACATAAAAGGCAACCTTTGAATGAGTGAGTAGTAGAGTTTAGCGTCCAGATCCTCACTGTGTACTTCTCGGGTGGCAAAGTCACGGCTGCCCAAAAAGAGCAACAGATTTCAGTTGTAAAGGGTTTATTTATAAAATAAGCTTGTTTTTATGTTCTCACAGGCAGTTTTGTTTCATCAGAAGGTATTACATCCGAACTGAGTTGTTCACATCTATAAAGAGTTGGTTCTCAAAGCGATGCTGGCCTGATGGCTGCATTAGTAACAAACGCGAGGTATTTAGTGGTGGCTGCAGCAGATGCGACGCCTGCTTGGTACACAAATCCCATATTGAAAGGCCATGGAGCACACAGCCCGTGCGCTAAGTCAGTCACGCGCTAAGGAGGGCGAACAATGCTTACCTTGTGCTCTTTAAGTAGCAGAGCAGTGCTGGAACACGGCTGCTGCATCCAGAAAGATTAATGTGGTGGTTGCCGAGCTGCTGCTGGGGAACAAGTCTGCAACAAGTGTCCCTTCTTGGAAATAGGTTTCCCTTTTCCCATCACGTGCCACGTGTTAATGGTCTGATTCCATTTTGCAATAAGTGCTGGCGAACAAAGCTCGCGCCTCCGCAGCGCATCCCACCGTGTGAGGAATTGCCTCAGTGTCTCAAATTCCCGATTCTGAGCTTAGGGCTCTGCGCAGCCAAAACTCCTGACTGAAAGAAAAGATGTCCTGGTGGCGTTTGCATCACCTCATGTCGGTTTGGTGTATTTGGTTTGTTTTTTGGGTCTATAGGAGAACGTTGGCAGTGTGCTCTGCTTCCAAAGGCCATGCCTGGGTGGATGCAGCTTGGAATGTAGTTCTTGCAGTGAATGAGACCCCGAGAGCTGTGTTTTAGCAGTAATCCTGAATTAAGCTCTTGTGTTAAGTGAGACAGCACTTTAAGACAGTCAATGGGATTAACTGGGATTAGATTATGGTTCGGCAGCATTGCCGTGTGGCTGACAAGCTGCTCGTGTTCTCGGTTAATGAAGGAATTCGAGTCTTCCCAAACCTCCACATGGAAAAGAGCCTTGTGAGGGTCGGAGTTGTGGGGGGGAGTAGGTGTTAAAGGTGACAGCATGGATTGCCTGGCCCTTTCCCCACTGGCATCTGAGCAGCATCTCCCCTCTGTCTCTGTATAACAAGCAGATCACTCAAAGTCACAAAGGACTCAGTTTAATATGTCTGGTTTAGTGTGTTGGATTGCCATTATGGTGCGTTTCCTGGATGGCTGTGAGGATGCAGTGGTGTGGCTGTGCTCCGGTTTAAAAGTGTAATGTAGGCAAGGTAGGTCATCTCCTCCCAGGTGAGCCCAGACTGAGCAGTATCTCAGTGTCTGGCTCCTGTGCTTAGCTTCCCGTTCTGCGATGCCAAGGTGCTACAGGAGGTTTAATGAAAAGCTTAACCCTTCCAAAGGTGCTGAAATTTATCTGACTGTGGAATTTGTTGCTGTGTTGGTGTGCACCTCGAGAGTATTGTGTTCAAAAGAATGGGAAAATAACCACAGGGTGTGGAGCAAAGCAGAAAGCAGTTGTGGCCAGTGGCCATTTTCCTGGGTTGGTTATGCCTGGAGCAGGGCCCACTCTGCTGGAGAAGGCGCAGAACGTCACCAGCCTCAAGAACCATTGCAGATGTGCCAGGATGTAAATAAACAGAGCACAGCAAACTTGGCATTTAGAAATAAGGAAGAAGTAGTCTGAAATTTGTCTCTACCTTTCGTTGTAGAGAAACTTGCTTCAGCTTGTCAGTTAGCTTCCTTCCTTCCGTAAGTGAACCCAAACGGCCATTGGTGTGCGATGCCTTTGGATTGTACAGACCCCTGGAACTGGGTTTTGTAGATGCCACCTCCCTGTTTGAGGTGTGATCTGCTCTGTATTCACTCACGTGGTGCTGAGCGTGACCATTGCCTCCTTCTGCCTGCAGACCAATAGCCCTGCGGCTCTGAAGTGGAAGGGCCAGGCCCTGTGTAATGGATCTTCACTCTTTGGCTTCAGATCCCAAGGAAAATATGAGTGGTTTTGTGTGTTGGAAGACTATGTTCAGGGCTGCATACGCTCATGTGAAAGTACAGCTAGGTGCAAATCCCAGACCTTCAGCTGTCTGCCCCCAACTTTGTGTCTTAGTTTCCCCACCTCGTGAAAGGAAGCTGATGAGTTCCCTGCCCTTGGAGGCTTTGGTGTTCGTTTCCTTAATGATTGTGGAGTTACATGAGTGTCTAGCTGGGAGGGTGGGCAGAGACTGGCACAGAGCCTTTGCCTTGGCAGATATCCTTGAAATACAGGCTGGAGTGTCTCAGACTGGAGACACACAGAGGCTTATCCATAGTGCAGGAAAAGCCTTACAAATATGCTGCAGTTCAGGCATGTGGTTAAGCACATACCAGGGTCTCAGCAGTTCCAGCGCCTTCTCATCTGTGTCAAATGCTTTATTACCGTTGTTCCATCAAGACTGAAGTGTTAAGGCTTACTTCTTGTCCCTGTGTTGGTACTAATGGATTATTTCAGTGTGATCTGCCCTGAGCTGGCAAGGTGATGTTACTGAATGGAGGAGCGGCTTTCTAGGAGCAATGGTGTTTGTCCTGGAACACTGGAACTGCTGTTGAGTATCACGTTATGGCACAGGGGAAACCCTTGATGAGGTTGATTCCAGCATCCCAAAGAGTATTGTTAGGGAGTTAATGGGAGCATCTTGACTTCTCAGTGTGACAGTAGCAAGCATATAGTGGGGGTGCAACTAGGTGCTCTCGGAAGGGCTGGGATGGGCATTGAGGCTGAAAATGGTGCCATCTCCTCCCTCCATCCGGGCTGGGGGCTGTGTAGAAAGCTGGGGCTTCCACTGCCCAGGCTTCAGCCGAGTGGATGCCTGGTAATCCAGTACCTTCTGGGAGCACAGAACACAGGGCAAGCAAGAGAGACAGAACTGCATCCAACCATGTGCTGCTGTCTGCGGATGGCAGCAGTGTCTTCGACTGATTGAACATTCCACGTGGATGCTCCCGGGCCCTATCGCACCCTCCCCACAGTAACTCATCCCTTAACCTGCCATGCCTGTTCTTACCCCTTCGCTTGGCTGGACTTGGCAGCCCTGCAGCGTTATGAACCGGACTGGATGGGTTGCAGCTGGCACTTTGCATTGACAGAGCCCATCTGGTGACCTCAGCCTGTCCTCACTGGGCTGAGCGCCTTTGGTCGCTGTTGGCCTGGCCCTGGACTCCATCCCTGTCACCTCTCCACTTCCTGGAGGCTCGTACAGACATTTCAGATGTATAATCCATAGTAAAGGGGAATTCTGGAAGTTCAGAAGCTTCAGAACTTTTGAGAAATGCCGTGTTATCGTGTCACTTATTCAAGATGTCAGACATCTTGCTTAAAGCAGCAAGGAAAGGAGCATTGGGAAAAGAGGAGATGGTGATTGACGTGAAATGCCAATACAGTGTAAAAGAGATTTGTTGATTTGCCTGGTGGCTTTCCCTTGAAGCTGTTACTCAAAACCAGTGGATACTTCATCCTTACTTTGTGCAATGAAGTCAAAGTTGAGGCAGATGGTGGCTCAGGCTCCATTTATTTATTCTTGGGTTTTTTTAAGGTTTTCTAATGGGTCTGGTTTTGGACTGCTAGGTTTGGGGTAGTTTTGCTCCCAGCTTTGGGCCAGTGATGGATTTGCCTCACTCCTTAGGCCTCGCATCTCCTTCTCTCCACCTGCCTTGTGTTTCTCCCAGTCTTGCTTAGAGCAAACTGCCCTTTCCCTGTAAACCTTCCCTTTTCTTCCAAAGCTGTTGTTAAAACTAATTTTTGAGAAGCTTTTTCTGTCACAGTAAAGTGCCAAAGAGTGTGTCTTCAAGACAGACACCATAGATAGAGGGGGAATCGCTTGGAGAGTGTTTGCAAAGGGCGGTGTAAGCAAGGAGGTGATATCCTAGAATAATGGAATGGGGTGCGTTGGAAGGGACCTCAGAGCCCATCCAGTTCCTCCCACTGGATGAGGGTGCTCAAAACCCCATCCAACCTGGCCTTGAACACCTCCAGGCATGGGACAGCCACATCTTCTCTGGGCAACCTGTGCCAGGGCCTCCCCACACTGACAGGAAAACATTTCTCCCCAAGGTCTCATCTCAGTCTCCCCTCTTTCAGCTCAAAACTGTTGTCCTCATCCTGTCCTTGCACTCCCTGATCAAGAGTCCCCTCCCCATCTCTCCTGGAGCCCCTTTCAGTCTTGGGAGGCTGCTCTAAAGTCTCCCTGGAACCTTCTCTTCTCTAGGCCGAGCAACCCCAACTCTTTCAGGCTATCATCATATGGGAGTTCCTAGCTCAGCTCTTGCCCCTCTCTGCCTCCTGTCCTGTTCCTCAGGGAACCTCAGCCCATGACCAAAGTGAGGTGAAACCTAACAGAAAAGAAAGTTGGTTTTAGAGGTGCAGAGAGGATCTCTTAGCTTCAGCAGATCATTCTAGAGACCTATTGTTTACGCTGACTTCTGGCTGCCTGCTTAGGGATGGTGAACGGGGAAACCTCTGTGCTTTGTACTTGCTGTACAGAGTAGGAAATGGTACAAGGGTTGTGCTCAGGAGTTTCCACTTGGCTGCATGGTTTCAGGGCCCATCAAATCACTGTGTCATCCTCTGCAATGATCATTTTCCTATGGTCTGCAGCTCCCGCTCCCTTTGTTCCAAGGATTGCGTGGTCATAGGAAAAACTGAACAGGCCGACAGTAACCTGTGTCAGTCCCATCGGGCCAGAATGTAAGGAGCCACACAAATATCTTTCACAGCATGGAAAGATGTGATCAGTTTGGGTAATGGGTTTTCCAGGTGGAAAAAGGTGTCGTGGATTTTGAAAGTGGAGCCCACAAAGCAAAGGTCTAATGGCCTCAATGACCTGAAGAAAGTAGCTGTTCTCCTGCCTGGAGAGAGGCGGGTGCAGCCCTGCCTGCAGCTACTTCCCTCTGCAAAAGGGTAAGGGAAAACTGGGAGAGTGGCTTGAGCCAATGAAATAAATGAAATGGATGGAGCGCATGGTGCGCCCCCACCCCACGGTCCCTGTCCAACTGGTGATCCAAAAAAGAGCCCAGCTCCTGCTGTGGGAAAGAGTGAGGGGGCTGCTGGAGAGCATCAGTGAGGGACTGCAGATCTCCCGGGCCCTGGAGTGGGAACCAGGAGCAAGAAAACCCCTTTTGAGTAAAGGGATCATGGACAAACTTGAGAGGCTTTTTGCTCCTACTCTCTAGCAGCATTCCCCAAGAGTGATTCCTCCGGGGAGAAGGACAGAGCTGGAACTGGGGCTGTAAACGTTCAGCGAGGTATTTGCTGTCCATCTTTGAAGTAGCTCAGTCTTCCTCCTCGTTGCTTTGATTGCAGGAATTCCTTGCCTAAACCCAGAGTTGGTGATCGCTGAGGGAGCACTGGGCTGCTGGAGGCTGCGTGGTTCCCCTGGGCCCAGCTGGGTTACCTGCACCGCTGCCATCGCACGGATGCTGTGGTTGGTCAAGGTGTACAGGGCCCTGCAGGGTGGTGTGCACTGTGTTCTCAGGAGCTCCACACTCCCCTGCCCGCACTGACCAGAGGTCCAGTGCTTTAAGTTCCTTTTTTCATTTTTGCCGTGGTGCTCAATCAGAAATAAGGGGGGAAAACCCTTTTCTGCTCACTTAATAACAGCCA
This sequence comes from Dromococcyx pavoninus, assembly GCA_033558185.1. Taxonomy (NCBI): domain Eukaryota; kingdom Metazoa; phylum Chordata; class Aves; order Cuculiformes; family Neomorphidae; genus Dromococcyx; species Dromococcyx pavoninus. The sequence goes on from JAUMJL010001636.1 coordinate 157,565, forward strand.
ACTTAAAAAGGATGTCCATTCTAATAGTGTTTATAATTAGTTTTGATTGAGAAATGAGGTTTTTCCTTACTTAACAGCATCTCCATTAATGTATTTATGGAACTTTCCATGTTATTAGCCAGGTAAAATAGGTCTGAACACACCAGTGAGTGCTCTGTGTGTTTGGCTTCGGAGCAGTCTGTTCAGCGACGAAAACAAAATAACACTGATTTAAACCATGCATAAACCTACTGGATAAACAGTTGTTAAACCCAGAGGGCCCTCCAACCTGGTTTTAAGATCAGTGTCTCTGCTGTGATGGTCCTGCAACCGGTTCCATTGTGCACATGCATGAATATTGGATATACAGCGACAAACCCTCTGCTCCCCGAGGGCAGCGCAGCAGCTCTCCACTCGAAAGCAGCATTTATTAGCTTTTCAGTTTATTTAACAGTATATCTCATGTGGCTTATTTTAAGGATGGATCTCTGTGTGAAGCGGTGTATTTCAAGTCCACGCGTCCCCGACTGGAGGTGTTGTGTCTTGAAAAGCAGAGTGAGTGAGTCTGTTCTTACCATTGTCCCTCGCTTACTCTTCGTTTTGCTGACAGAATGACTTCCAGAGGCAAGAGGGCTGTTAAGCCATGGAAGGGACACTTGTTTGTGACCATGAATATGTGAACATCAACATCTCTCGAGCATGGAACCGGTCAGGTTTGAACTTGTGTTTCAATAGTGTGTCCCTGCAAAAGAGCTGGGGGTTTATAGCCCTTCCTGAGCCAATCTGAATGCAAAATACATCTTGCTGGGCTGCTCTTCTCCTTTGCAAGGGGATGGTGTTGCACAAGGTGCTGGTGTTCCTACCCCTTTTGTCTCGGCTGGCTGGAAGGATATTTCCCTCTTGGGAGTCCCTTCCACAGATGGACCCTCACAGAGTGAAATAAGGTTGGAATGCACTTCCTTTATCGAATTAAATTGGTTCCTGTGCTTTACATTTACAGCTGTGTTTGCTGCCCTTCCATTTGTCCCATCATGTTTTTAAGAAGTACACATCAGTTGTAGTAGATGGTGAGATTTTTTGAGTGAATTTCTGAGCCCCTGTGCTCTGGTGGCTGAGCTGAAGAAGAGCTCAAAGTCCCTGGCACCATCTGGCACCTCAGCAGGGACAACCTTATTCCATCAGGCTTCACTCTGTTTAGAGCCTAGGAGAGCAGAGGCCTTTGTGGTGGTCCTCCAAGGACTACCCGGTCACAACTGTCAGGAAGGTATGGGAACAGCAATCCCAACTTTCAGCTCCTGAATGGAGAACGTTGATGGATAAAGTCTTCCTGCTGCACCCCAGGCTCTGCGGGCTTGGTGCTGTGGTGTGGAGGCACTCGGAGGAGTGGGGAAATGCTCCTTCTCTGGTGTCTTTGGGAAGGGGTGGCTTTTCTTTGGCTGTGTCCAGGAGGAAGGATGATTTTAGTGTTGTTAGTTCACTGCAAGGTCGTTCTGGAGGAAGCTTCCAGAGGGCTTTGCTGCTCTTCTCCCTTGGACTATATCTGCTCAGAAAAGGGGAGATGGTTTAGCTGTTTTGGGATGGGCTTATGGGAAGCATTTGTGGACACTTTTTGGTAACAGAAAGGAAAGTCTTGATATTTGTCTTAGAAGTAGGTCTCTATTCTCTGTTCAGGAGAGAGTGGCAGCAAATTATTAAATACTTGAAAGCAAGGATGAAAGTAGGCTCCATCCCACCTGTTTTGAGAGTCCTGCATAATTCCTTATCCTTCAGTTAAGGAGGGATATGATGAGGGGCACCAAATTGTTCCCGCTGGGTCTTGTAGGCAACATTCGCTAGTAGTGACTTTTTCCTAGGCTTCCTGCGGTCCTTTTGCTGTGGCAGCAACAGGGGAGGTGGTGCCTGAGAACACAGGTTGGAGAAAGTAAAAATAACGCTGGTTTGTGGTACAAAAGAAAGCAGGTTGGAAGCTAGGAAAGCAGCTTTAACTGGAGCTCACAGGAAGGTGTAGTTGTTGAGCTGCCTTTGAATGATATTTCGTCTGATCGTAGAGAGGTGAAACTCCAGGATGAGCATCCACATAATGAACTGTCCAGCCTTCTGCTGGATGAGGAGTCCATCTGAAACCGATGGCTGGAGGAGCTGCTGCCACGCCGGGTGCTGCAGCTCCCACCTCAGCAACTGGGATTCGGTACAAGGCCAGGGAGGAGGCTGCTTGCCTCCAGTGGTGCGCTGGGGGCTGGAGGAGAACAGGAGGCAAAGTCAGTTCAGGCTGCCTCCAAGTGACTTGAAGTGATGAAATTCGAGAGCTCTTTGGAAGAGGAGGATTCGCTCTGGGGGTGCTCTGGAACGCCCAACAGGAATAGCCCAAAATGCTCGATTTGGGAACTTCAGAGCTGCCCCAGGCTTGCCAAAACATCTGTGCTACATGTCCACAGGGGGAAGATGCGCTGCTAAGACTGTTACCAAGCTCTTCTTCTGTCTTCCTAGATTGGAGTGACTGTTGGAAGGTTAATTAAGTCACCTCTCAGTGTGTGGTGAGCTAGGTGGAGGCAAGGAGTACAGACAGTTTGTGTTTTAAGGTACGCTGGTTATGCGAATGCTAAATACGGAGTTGGATCACCTTCTTTAGAAAGGGATTTAGAAAGGGGCATCTAGAGACTCTGCCTGGAAAAGTTCTGGCTTCATAAACCTAAAATGTCTCAGCTTCGGTGGCCACAACTCCTAGACTTTATTCTGATTTTGAAAAATCATACTTTACGACAGAGCATGGATGAGTGTGCAGTTCACGCCCTTTAAGCGCTGTGTTAAGGGCCTGGAAATGCTATTTACAGGTCAGCGTAACTTCCCAGTCCACCCCATCTCCTGTGACCAAGAGGAGAAAGAGTCCCTGATGGAGGGCAACCTGGAATGTGCTGGGAGGCTGAAATCCAGGGATTTACGTGTTCCCATTTGCAGCTTCTCTGCTCCCAGGGGCATTGCTTTAGTGCCATCTTCTATGTCCTGTGTGGAGCCCCTCTCCAAAGTCAAGGTGCAGGCTCTCTGGCACTGCTTCCCTGCATGCCGTGTGGGAGAGGAGCTGGGAGGTGAGCCTGTCCCAGCTGGGGTCGGCCAAGGGGTCAAAGCGAGCGGCTGGTGGGTGGATGCTCTTGTAGCCGTTACTGAGTCACACCTTGAGCCTCAGCCGTGTGGAAAGGGCTCCTAAGGCAGATAGACGAATAATTTCCCTTCTGCATTTTTCCTTTGTTGTTCCCAAAGCAGTAGATGCTCTTACACTTTTTACTCCTGGAGGCTCTCTAGTTTTTAAAACAGCCCAGGTTATGAAAATTACCAAGTGCAGCCCTTTTTTATAGCTTTAGCAATAAACCCCAGATTGTGCAACTTCTGTGGACCCTTGATAATGCACACAAACTGGGCTCTCATTCATGCTCTGCCTTCACATATCACGTGTGGGGCAGCGAGAGAAGGTAAATAGGTACTGAAATAGTCCGCGCTCTCAAACCTTCGTCCCTATGCCCTCTTAAAGTTCCCATTGACTGCAGGGTTTGTGCTGCATCTGGAGCCGCGCGTTGTCGGGCAGAGGCACAGAAGCCATATTCAGCGAGGCCTTTTTTGATGTTCCCTGTTTATTCAGCACTGAACTTGCTCATATCTGGAATTTGACCTTGGAGCCACATGGTCTGTGGTCTGGAAAGGGAGCGAGAAACAAGGATGGACAGCAAATACCACACGGGGTGATGGGAAAATAGGGCAGAGTGGGGAGCGGGCGGGGTACATTGGGCTGTGGGAGCTCAGCACCCGTGTGTCGGTTCTTCCCATCTCCAGAGGGACACGCTGCCACTTGGACTGTCCCACTCTGGAGGAGCTATGGAAATCAGAGTCGGGCTGGTGGACCTCCCGACCTTGGGTTCCATTGGGAGCTTCTTGGAATGGTGGATTGGTCCTGCTGCTGAGGTGAAATACTCACCTTCGCTTTGGTTTCAAGCTTTTCATAGATGACTTGTGCGACCTGGCTGATAACTTCAATAAATGACTCTGACTTACTTTTTTAAAAGAAGCAATACCACAACAGTAAATTCACTTTCTAACTTCTTGCAAATCCTACTGGCACTTGACTTTCTTCTTTTATGCCGGAATAAATCACTAATATGCAAAACTACCTCTCCTTTGAGAGATTTTACCATGGGAGTTTTTGCACAAAGGCACAGAACCAAGTTAAAATGAGTTTGAGGTAAATGTGACCAACTTTGGCATTTCCATACTTTGAAATGGTACTTCTGAGCCTTTGATCAACAGAACTTTTCCATTCAGAGTGGAACACATCAGAAGGGAGATTGAGATGAGATTTTGAGGAGAAATGTTTTCCTGTGAGGGTGGGAAGGCAGTGGCCCAGGTTGCCCAGAGAAGTTGTGGCTGCCTCATCCCTGGAGGTGTTCAAGGCCAGGTTGGATGGGGCTTTGAGCCCCCTGATCCAGTGGGAGGTGTCCCTGCCCATGGGAGGGGGGTTGCAACTGGATGGGCTTTGAGGTCCCTTCAACACAAACCATTCTATGATTCTTCTCTGCCTTGTGGAAATGGACTTTATTAAGGTAGAGCCAAGCTGTCTGGTGTTGATTGTTTCTCAGGAGCATAAGAGTCACCACACTTGATAGCCTAGAGTTGTGTAGTTAGTACTCTGTACTTCTTTTTGACAGTGACCCATAGAAGCAGCTCTATGGGGAGAGAAACTGCAGCCTGGTGTGGTGGTGGGATCCCACAGTGAAATCCCCGTAGGAGCCTTCTGGCCTCTGAACTCAGGGAAAATCATGCAAAAAAATGATGAATCCTACCTTATAAGTGCAGCAGGGAAGAGTCTGGTAGTGTTGAGATGGTCACTGGAGGTACCGTTCTGGTGGGTGCCACGGGGTAGGTACCCACCTCTCTGAATCACACTGATTGCGTGAGAGCTTGAGGTGCCCACTGCCCATAAAATCGGTGGAGCTGCTGTCACGTTGGAACATGTTGGATGGGTCTGGAATACACAGTGGTGGGAAGTGCCTGGCGGAACTGGAGAGATGGTGTCCTGGGCCTGGGTCAGCCAGCGATGGTGGTACCAGAGTGTTGCTCCCACTGATGCACTCGTTGCTGGTGTTGGGTATCTGAAACGTTTGTGATCTGTGGCTTTCGTGTGACACTGTGCATGACCACTCCGTATGGCAGCAGGTGGATTCGTACGGTATCTGCTACTGTCACAGTGCTGCTGTGGGTGTCCCCTTTCCTACCCTCCAGATAGTCAGATGTTGGTGTTTGGGCTTATTTCATTTGCTGTGTAGTTTTGGAGCGTTCAAGCCTTGATCTGAAGTTTTTATTTGTACTCCTTTGAAGGCTGTTGACTATATCTGCTTTTTGTTTTCCTTTCCACTCTTTAGAGGAATCACAGAGTCACAGAATGGTTTGGATTGGAAGGGACCTCAAAGTCCATCCAGTTCTACCCCCCTGCCATGGACAGGGACACCTCCCACTGGATCACGGGGCTCCAAGCCCCATCCAACCTGGCCTTGAACACCTCCAAGGATGGGACAGCCACTGCTTCTCTGGGAAACCTGTGCCAGTGTCAGGAAGCTCTGACTCTTCTGTAATCCCATGACTCCAGGAGCTGGGAAGACACCAGAGTTACTACAAGAACTGGCGATCCTGTGCCCATAACCTGTCCCTGTGGCACCAGAGCCCCCCTCTCCACGCACCCCCTCCTGGCACAGAGTGGGTTTGCCTTCGCTGCTGCTGTCGCCATGGACAGAGCTGCGCCCGGTGAATGTTTGTGCAGGGAGCTGCTGGCCTGGAGTTGTGTCTGACTGCACCAAGCGTGCTCTGTACGTACCTTTCAGTTTTTAATAACTGATGTTCACAAACCACAATCCCAACTTTAAGGAAAAAGCGTTTCCCATGCCAGCTTTGTGCGGTGCTTTGCCAGGACGCCGGGCAGGCTTTCCAAGAACAAAAAACAGAGGCACATTTTCCACATGAAGTCCTGGTTCGTCTTTTCTTTTCCCTTTCCTGTAACTCCTGAAGGCTCTGCTGCTTCTCTTAGGCTTTCCAAAAGGGGTGAAAAGAAACCCAGCATCTGGATTAAAACCAGGCAGGAGAGATTCCAGCTTAAAGGAATTTTTGTGTGTGTGTATGGAGGAGGCTTAAAAGCTGAGCTTCAGTCCTGCATGGTGACCATTCTGTTGATATTTCCTTCTCTTCTGTACAAATTCAACACAGTTGGTTGGTTTAGTGGCTCTTCTGAAGTCTTTTTCTCCTTAAGGCGGTGCATCGGGTAGCAGAAACTCTGGGGAGAGGTTCTGCTCTCTTCCGGGATGTAGACACCAGCAAGGAGTGCTTTCCATTGTAGGTACCATATGTTTTGAATGTGATTTCAGGTTTTTGCAGGAACATGACTCCATTTTCATTCTCCAGCCTGGAATTTTCTTTAATGTGGGCCACAATTTGCTGCTCACCACTAGCCAAGAAACCCTTGATCACTCTGGGCTGCGAGGTTCAGAGAAACATCAGTCTCAAGGTGCTGCTGTGGTTTGGGGTCATCACTGACCAAAGACCTCGTTTTTGAAAGCAGACGTGAAAGACACTGCATATTTCCCATCTGTATAGTTTCTCTGTTCTTTCCACTTCTTACTGTGTGGCTGGACCATTCAGAGCCGATGGTCCCTTCCCTGCACTCCTAGCTCTCCCTTGTCTCCCGCACTGTGGTTTGGTTGGTTGTGTGAGGTCTTGGGCTGCTTTGCACAGCACGGTGTCCAGTCAGATCAGCAATCTCGTTTTTATGATTCAGAGCATGCTGCATGTGCTGGATGGGTTTAAAATGAAGGACATGTTTGTAAAATGAATTTATTGGTCATAGGAAGAGCTCTTTTTGGTTAAGGAAACAAGAGTGTTGTTTCTGGTCAGTGTGACATTCAGTGTTTCAGTGCAAGTGTGTCTTAACTTCTCATTCCTAAACTGTGTCCCTTCAGCAGAGGATATTCATAGAATCATAGGAGCAATGGTTTGGGCTGGAAGGGACCTTAAAGCCCATCCATTGTCACCCCCTGCCATGAGAGCATGATTTAGTAGTGGACAGGTACAGTTGGACTTGGTGATGTCAAAGGTCTTTTCCAACCAAGCGGTTCTATGATTCTGTGATTCTTAAATCCACCATCGCTGTGCTGTGAGGTGACAGCCTGTGCTCGCTGATAACACCATGCGAGGCGTTGTGTACTCGTATCAAAACAGAGAGATGTGTACTTGGCACATGAAGAAATCCCAGAGGGAAGCACCCCAGTGGGTAGCCATGAGGGGCATCACGGGACAAACCCCACAGCCTCAGCACTTTCTAGCATATTTTCTAAGAAGAAACTCAGAGAATCAGTTGATTGTTGATAAAATATGGATCCCTTGTGGCATGAGAAGTGACACCCGCCCAGTGGATCGGAGATGAAACCCTAGAGCTACACAGGTAGGAAACTTTGTATGACTTTCCACCCACTGCAGCTCTGTTCTGGCCAAGGGAAACGTGCTACAGGCAAAGCATCCTTCCTTGCTTTTATTTTCCTTCCAATAAATCAAGCAGTGTTTGGTGTGACTCCCAAGAAGTTCTCGGCTTTGGATTAAAAAAAGTGAGGAGCAGGTAGTGGTGACGCAGGTTTTGCACCGTCACTGGATTGAACACACCTTAAACCAACAGAGAGGGTGAAAGGTAGCAGTGTTTCTGCGCTGAGGCTGGGTTTTTAGAGGCAGCATCTTTTTTCTTTCTATAAAAGCGTGTTTATATGGACTCCTTAAGAAGTTTAGACTGCAGGGCTGTCTCTAGGACCAGCCCCCTCCCCTGCGCCGGGTCCCATGTGTTTGTTTTGGCAGGAGCCAGTGTCTGCCTGGCTCTGCTGGGGTACTGAATGCAGGGAACACAGAGCTCTTGATGCCTTTCAATGGGGCTTCTATTTCGGTAGCAGCAGGATGGAGCTGTCGGCCACCTGTTATTGTCCAGCGGGGAGAAGGGAGGAGGAAGAGGGATTGGGGAGAGACCTGCACAGTCTCCCATTCCATCAATCGAACAGAGAGTGTTCTCTGGGAGACAGCAGTCTTGCGTGGGTTTGTCTGTTGAGTCCTTTCACTGCGGTTCTGCCTCGGTCGGCGTTGGTGGTAGGAGAAATAAATGCTGGTGCTGGCTGGAAGGGTTTGGGTCAGTGCAAGCAGCTTTTATTTTAAATTGGAGCCTCTTTTAAGAGGTTTTGTTAGGAGCCCAATGGGCCATTTGTGGCCCAAAGTGAGAATGAATTCAGATATCCCGGGTCTGTTGATCCAAGAGCTGGAGCACCTCTGCTATGAGGACAGGCCGAGTGAGTTGGACTTGTTCAGCCTGGAGAAGAGAAAGTTCTAAGGAGACCTTAGAGCAGCCTCCCAGTACTGAAAGGGGCTCCTGAAAAGCTGGGAATGGGCTCTTGATCAGGGAGTGCAGGGATAGGATGAGGGGAAATGGTTTGAAGCTGAAAGAGGGGAGATTGGGATATCTTAGGAAAAGATGTTTTTCCTTTGAGGGTGGAGAGGCCCTGGCCCAGGTTGCCCAGAGCAGTCATGGCTGCCCCATGCCTGGAGGTGTTCAAGGCCAGGTTGGATTGGGCTTGGAACCCCTGATCCAGTGGGAGGTGTCCCTGCCCATGGCAGGGGATGGAACTGGATGCTTTGAGGTCCCTTCTGACCCAAACTATTCAATGTTTCTATGACATGGAATTACAACTGAACACTAACAGGTTCAGCTGTTCCCTGTGGACTTCAGGCAGTGATGTAAGAGGTATTTTCAGCGAAGAGTGCTCTCACCCCAGTGTTTTTGTGGTGTTGCTTTATTTCAATCTATGCACACATTTACCTTCACACCATTCTATTTCAGCTTGTTTCTGTGTTTTGAAAGCCATGCACTTCCATAACACCCACTGAATCCACCACAGAGAAGGGAATGATATAAATGATGTTTTTAAGCTGCCCTCGGTGCCCCCGTACTACAAAGAAGCAGTTTCTTAAACCCTGCTGTGACACTCTGGGGTGCCAGGGCGTTAATTAGTGGTGATTTCAGCCTCCAACTGCAGAGAACCAAACACGTGAGGCTGCTCTGAGCAAACTCAAAATACAGCACTGATGTATTTGCAGAGCATGGCAGGGCTGCTCCCAGACCTGTGCGGGGTAAAGCGGAAGGGCTACGAGCAGCTCTCTCTTTATGGGCTGTCGCATCCCAGTTCTCCCTCTGTGTCTCTTGGGGTTTCTTTTTTGGTTGGGTCTTGGGGTTTTTTTAGAATTTTGCCTTTATAGTCAGGTGAAAAAAATGTAAGATGACATTCTGGGATGTCCCTCACAAGGATAAAGTGTTCCTTGCCCCACACCTGCTCTCTGTGCTGCTTTCAAGCTTCCACACAGGTCCCTGCTGTGCTCTCACCATGAATGTTTCTTTCCTCTCTCGCGTGCATATTTATACAGAGTCGTGTTCCCCGTCAGAGTTGTTGCTGTTGGCTCAGGAGCGGATCCATAGCTTAACTTGCCCTTGTGTGTTATTCACTCAGGGCTTCCCATTGTTTGTGATTCCATCCTTACTGTCTGTGTCTTTTTGCAGTTGGAGGGAAAAAAATGGACATTTTTCCCAGTTGTGCTTCATCAGTGTATTGTCTGGTAAGGAATGCGTCGTTTGGTGTCCTCCAGGAAGCCCCCCTAGGTGGGCTGCTTGTACCAGACTCTTGTTTGACCCTGCTTCTAGTCACCTTTTATTGGGAACTCGGGCAGGACTCACTTCTGCATTGGTTTAATTCAGCGGAAAGGTTTTCCCTGCACTGCTGGAGGAGGGGGAACAGAGCAGCGGAGCTGGGATGGGAGAATGGCTGGAGCCAGGGAGAGAGGATGAAGGCAGCGAGGTGGCTGTGGAAAGAGGTGAGATAGAGATGAGATCTTAGGGAGAAATGTTTTCCTGTGAGGATGGGGAGGCCCTGGCCCATGTTGCCCAGGGAGGTTGTGGCTGCCCCATCCGTGGAGGTTTGGATGGGGCTTTGAGCAGCCTGATCCAGTGGAAGATGTTCCTGCCCATGGCAGGGGTTTGAAACTGGATGGGCTTTGAGGTCCCTTCCAACCCAAACCATTCCATGTTTCTACAACATCTCGCAGGGAGGGGAATTGGCTGCCCGACTCCAAATGGGAGAAGCGAGGCCATAGGGAAGTTGAGATGTCCACCTGCCTCCCCTACATCTGAAGGGGTGCTGAGAACAGGCAGGTTCCTTTTCAGGTGCAGTGCCCCAAGGGCTGCTTCTCCCTTTCTCGGCCGTTGTGTTGTGTTCCCATTTCACATTTTCAGGCTGATGTGGACAGTTCCAGCTTAACTGCACAGAGCACAGACTTCTAACACCATGATCCAGTTGATGGAAATGTGGAACATAGTTAATTTAGAAGAAGCAGCAGTAAAATTAATAGCATTCCAGGATTTCAGACTGTGCTTTCCTGTGTTGCTCCATAAATCTGCTTTTGTGGAAAAGAAAATTCCACGACATACTTCTTCCTTGAAATTCCACCGCAGTCTTCTCTCTGAGTGAGCCTGTAAAATACGGGCTTAAACAGCAGCCTGCTCTTCTGTCCCACTGGTGGGAGGAGAATGGGGTGACAGTGGGGTTTCCAGGGAAGATCCACTTGAAGATGCAGTACCTGCTTGTGCTGCTCTTTCTCCATTGAAAATTGAAAACTCTTTTGTTGGTGAAGTTTTGGAGAGGAGGGAATGGAAAATGAGCAGGATTCTGTATTCGTGCTTTCCTGTAGACTGTTAAAATCATGGAGTCATGGACTGGTTTGGGTTGGAAGGGACTTCAAAGCCCATCCAGTTCCACCCCTCTCCCATAGACAAGGACACCTTCCACGGGGTCAGGGTGCTCATAAAATGGGCCCCAGCTGTCTCTATTGAGTCTGAATCAAACTGGGGAGCTTGTGGTGAGCTCCTGCTGGTGATATGTTGCTTATTTTCATTAAAATTTTCATTTTTATACTCTGTCATTTACCTCCACAATTCTCCCTATTTGTATTTGACAAATGATCTGAGCTTGGACTATGATAGTCTCCACATGTTGCAAAAAACAATTATAGATTAAACCTGTGTAGCATTGCAATAACTAACATAGTGTGACAGCGTCCAAGGCTGGAGTGTAGGATTGCAACAGCACCTCCTCCAGCTGGAGATCTGACACAAAAAACCCTGAGGCTGTGCCTGCAACCCTTTTCATTAACCTAATTAAGAGAATCAGCTATGATCCCCTTCGCAGCAGTTCCCTTCTGAGCTGACCCCTGGCTGCATATGATGCTGCCGATGCCCAGAGCATCTCCTGAAAGTCTGGTGAGGGTCTCGGTTGGTTTGGCTTTCACATCTTCTACTGACAACAAATGGGCTCCTCTGAGCACCAACAGGATCTTAGGGATCTCTTCACCATGGAGAGATCAATAACTGAAGTTTCCATCATGAATTTCTTTGGTTTCACAACAAACTTGCTGCTCACTCGCTGTTCCCTCTTGCACAGCCACACGTTCCAACCAAAGGTAAGATAACGTTTCTTTAAACCCTCCTCCAGTGCACTGAATGAGGCGATGGAACTGAGCCATGTCTCACTGTGCCAGGGCAGAACATGTTCCATACCCATCTCTCTGATTCTCCCCTCCCACTCTGGGTTCCCAAGCTATAGGGTCAGTCTCAGGTTCTTGTGTCAGACTTCATATGAATGTGTGTACAAGAGCTGAGCTCACAAGTGAGATGAGAAGAGGAAGTTCCACAGCCTTGGTTTCCAGCTGAGCAGAGCTTGAGCCTCAGCTCCAGAGCAAACCACTTGCAGGCATTGCAGTGTCCGGTTCCTGGGGTTAGAGGCTGGTGCAGGGAGCTGATGGCTTGCAGGGGGAGCGCCACTGCATAGAGGGAAGGTGATGGGAATAATGCTTGTTAGTAGTTACTCTGCTACATTTTATACAAACATTTGTGTTTTGTTTGTTAATATCTTTGATAGTAACGTGCAGACTCTTCAAAACACACATCCCGTTGGTGTTTCCCAGTGTTTTCGTGTGCTCTGTGTCTTTTTTTCTCTACACGCTGTCTGTGCTTCCACTGGCTGTGCTGGAAGATGTTCGGTCCTGCTACCCTTGGCTATCAGCAGGGGCTTAAGTGCCTGTTTCCTGGAGTGAATTGCCAAAGGCCGTTCACTGTGACTACTGTGATTTATGTCCAAGTGCCAGTAATGAAATTTTACCCCCAGCGTGAATCCCTTCCCTCTCACTGGGCTCAGCAGGTGGGACTGACTCCAATGTGTTTCATTGTGGGAATTGCCAGGATGAATCCACCTTGGCTGCAGAGCTGTCCTGCAGACAAAGAGAGAGGGGTTTGAAGGATTGTCGAGAGCTGTGTGGTTACAGGATGAAGCCATGTGTGTTCATTTAAGTAGGGACCCACACGGCTTCTGCTGGTTTGAGTGAAGTAGTGGCGTGCGTGAGTGGTGAGCGGTTCAGAATCCATGTGGGTTAAGGACAGTCACAGTGCTCAGTGAGCCGTCCTTGGGTTACAGAACAGCTGTGTCTAACGGACACATCATACACTCCCCTGTGACTTTATTCTCAGATGTGGTTTGAGGGGGTAATGGATCTCATATGAGATCTCTCCATGCCTTTGAACAGTGGCCTTAGCCTGGTGAAACATTCCCAGAGCGCAAAGGGATGTCACCTCTGGCCAGAAGTCCATGCAGAGGAAACGCAGCGGGAGTTTGAGTCGTTCAGTCCCATCATAGGCTGGGTGTTCTATGCTTCATTCCTCTTGAGATTTGTTTTTAAAGCATCTTTGGTCTCTCCAATGATTTATTGACGTGTTGTCTCTGTTCCTCACCAGGCCGGAATGATCCGAACGGACAAGGATGAATACTTCATTGAGCCTTTGGAAAGAGGAAAGCAGATGGAAGAAGAAAAGGGAAGAATCCACATGGTGTACAGGCGGTCGGCTGTGGTGCAGCATCCCCCCGAAACGCTCACAGATGTCCACAGGGAAGGTACAGTGCCCCATGCTGGTTGTTTGCAGGTCTGTTCCAAGTGCACTCTAACCTGGGGTAGCTTCTGAGAGAGGCTGTCTGAAAAGGGAGTGTTTAAATGTTTTGCTGAAACACGGCGTCAGAGTCACACACGCAGTTGCTCTGCTGACAGCAGTGCGTGTGTCAGTTCATCAGAACTCGACCACAAAGTGTTCTCCTCAAGAAATGTTGCAGAATGCTTGGGTTTTCCTTTCTGAAACTGAGGACAAAGTTTGCACTGATTTGAGTGGAGACAAGACTGAGCTCTGCGTAAGTTGGTGGGATATTGTGGGACATGAGATGTTAATAGCTCATGTGACTTTAATGTTCTAAGTCATTATTAAGGCTCACCTGTCCATCCAGTGGCTGTTTAGAGCTTGGGTCCTGTCTGTTTGTGAGTAGTAGGTACCTCGTGCTGATGGCTGATGCTGTTTTCTCCTTCTGCTGGTTGCAGTTAATGTAGTTCGAAGGCAGTTGTGGTGATGGGATCTGTTTTGACATATGCAAGGATTCTCCTCCATCTTGAAGATAGTGTGGTTGGTCCATCTGAGAATAATTGTTGTGTGGTTTAATCCACTTCCTTGTGTGTTCTTTCCCTGCTTTTGATGTTGCACAACTCCTCACAAGCCGAGACGTTGCCTGGTGACGCTGAGGGATTTGATACCATGGGCTGAGGATGAAAGAGCAGCTCCATTCCCTGTTGGTGCTCTGCCTTTTTGTCAGCATCTCTCAGCTTCTCAAACCCCTGTTTTTACTTTGTGTTCATGTGTTCTCAGAACTTCAAAGGGTTTGAGAAGAACAATAACTGTATACAACACCCAGAGCTGGAATTAGGTACAAATACAAGACAGAGGGAGCCCATAAGGGCAGCAGCTCCCTTTTGGCACTGAAGGTGACCTTTTTAGTGTCAAAGCTGTGTGGCTGTAGCTGATTTCTTGTTTCTCAAGAAGTTCAGACCAAAAAGGCTTGTTTCTTGTAGATGGTTTTGGCTGAGGGGATCTGTTTCTGTGGTGCTGTGCGTTCTTACTTTAGCATTTGTCTGGACAAGACGAGTGCAGTACATAATACAGGTCGTGTGGGCAAGCGGAACCAAGAGCAGAAAGGTGGATGGGGATACCTGGAGGGAATTCAGGAGAAAGGAGCATCAAAAAGGGAGCCATAAGTTGATCAAACATAGACAGACAGAGGGAAGTGGCTGTGTCTGAGAAAGGTACAGCCCTGTGAGTTAAATTGAAACGGAGGGTGTGGGAGGTGCTTGTGTTTGCCACTGCATTGCAAGGCTTGCCAGTCTCGCTGAGTGCAGGGGGGGTGTTCTGTTCCTGGGAGCACTCTGAAGGCTGCTGGTGCTCAGGAGAGCTGGGCTGTGCAGTGCCTGTGTCACCAACCTGTTTTATCCATGGCAAAAATGGACCAGCCTTTGGCTGTGGTGCAGCCCATCCCTCTGTGTCCACGGTGTGCTCGGGTGGTGTTCATTGATGGGTCTCACATGAAGCATCTCTGTATTTCAGCTTGTGTCATGCAAAATCTGCTGGTGCTTCCTGTATTCCTGCAGGATGTTATAGCATTTGAGATTTTTCTGAACAATCAGATAGGAGTGCAGGAGTTCCAAGTCCAACCCCCTCCATCTTAAGCTTGGGGCTGTAGCACCGATGGCAGCGCAGGGGGGCATTTATTGGCTCAGGTGCTGTGGCCTCATAGAAGCAAGCACCTTTCTATGATCTGTCTTCTGCTTTTTCCTGATTTCCTTTTTTTTTTGCAGTTATTAGGGATGATGGTTTAGAGAAGTGGGAACCAGAAACTTGGCTTTCTGGAGGAGATGTTGGGCATTTAGCTACTGGATATTTTGCATTAGCCTTTCCACCTCCGCAGCATCACAACCCTGTCCCCAGCACCGTCCTGGGCTGTTCCTGTTGGTGCTGTCCCTGGCTGCCTGTAGCCTCTGCAGGGAACGGCAGCACAGGGTGCCCACTGTCCCGTTTCCATCACTTGCTCTGTATGGAGCCTGATTCCCTTAGGAGCACGTTAGGTGAAACACTCTTTTGAGGAATGCAGTGGGATCGCAAACCTGTTAACATTGATGGCTGGGCCTTGGTTCTTCCCTCTGCTTGTCTGTGCTTGGAGTGCTGGCAGTTTTGGCATCCTCACACACAGAAATGCTTCTGAAGGGTTTTTTTAAGTGCATGTGAAAACAGGTTGGCTCATCATGTTTAATGTCATCACGACCTGTAACAAGAATACTCAGACTACGTTTTCTGTCCCAATTTTTGTCTGAATTTGAGGAAATGATGAAAATGTATTGCCTGTGCTGAGAAGTGAGGTGGAACCAACCATAATGAGCCTGGTAGAAGAGTGTGAATGAAGAGATATGTGCTTACAGCAAGTGATGCCGAGCTGGGATAGGCTGCTGGGGCTGCAGAAGACCCTCTCACAGGGCTCGGAGGAATATAGAGAAACAGGTGGCTCTCAGAATTCCACAGTAATTCCCTTCTTTATTTGGAGGGCAGACAGCAGCCAGAAATGCCTTTATCGGCAGCAGGGACATAGCAGCCCGGCAATGCTCCTGAATCCTTCCAGCTTTAGAGAGGAGAGGAAGGTGTTTCCAGAGAGAGAGGAGGAAGGTGCACAGAGAGAGGAGGAAGGTGTTTCCACAGCCATCAAGCCCTGACCATCCATTGATCCAGCAGTATGGAAAGGAGGGAGCTCCTAGTTTGAGCCACCAAGCCCATGCTCTGCTTTAGCATTGGATCACCCAGCTGTGGGGCAGCAGATGCTATGTCTGTGGCACGAGTGCCGGGGCATGGTAAGAAGGAGGTGCCGGGCCACACAGCTTCTCAGGTGGATCTTAAAGACACTGGATGGTTTTAAACATGTGGGATGAGCATCTGGTTAGGTGTGGTCTGGGAATGCTATCGTAGATCAGGACGATCTCTAGAGTTCTGCATGGGTGTAAATACGCACAGTTGTCTCCTAACAGCTTCTCCCTAGCGGGTTGCCCTGGGATAACGTTGTCAGATCGACTTCCCCAGTAATTTAAGGCTTGATCTAAAAGACACTGAACATCTGCGCTTCTCATCAGTCGAGTGCTCAGGTGTGCACAGTCCGTGTTCACGTCCTCAGAGTTATTCCCAAATAATGGCTGCTAAGGATGAACCCTTATTCTTAAAGGCAAAAAAGAAACAAAGGTGAAGAGACTCCATATCGGGGCAAAGGGTCTGGGAACAGAGCGAATGAGCTTGACATAGAAATCTGGCAAAACTAGGGGAAAGTATGAATCTGTCATGGTAAAATGTTATTTAAATACATCTTTACGATCTTATCACCTTTCACTGAGGAACGGAGAGAAACGCTCTTCAGAGCAGCCTCTGAGTTGGCAGGGTTGGGAAGTCTGGTGGTGAGGTCATTCTGTCTGGGTGGGCTGAAAAGGTTCTGCTCTCGTTTGTTAATAGCTGACAAACATCACCAGGCTGTGTGATTGGTAACCTTATTCCTTGAAAGCATTCAAGAAACAACAGAAACAGGCAACAAACTGCAGAGTTCAGAATCAGATCTGCAGCCCAGAGCCCTTCTTTCCAGGTTCTGCTGGAAATAAAATCTAGATTGGATTTCTCAGAAAGGCAAAAGCCTGATCCAAGTTCCCTGGAGTTGGCGAGAAGACTCAGGTTTCTGTCATTGGGCTGCTGGGGCAAGTTTGGGCTCATATTCTGCTCGAGCTGATCACAGCGTTTGGTTTATCCTTCCTCCTGTCCGTATATTTGTTCCCTGCCCTTTCTTTTCGTATGTGACCCGATGCCCACCAGCCCTGCGCTCCAAGGTTACGCAGCACATTAGTGCACTCAGAGCTCTTCTATTTCATCTTCTCCTTCCCATCGTCATGTGTTTATTAAACGACAACCCATTCACCCAGGGAGTACTTCAGATTAAAGCATTTTTGTAATTACTTCCGAACAGTGGGAAACGCGGAGTGGGAGCCTTTCTCTCCCAGCTTCCTTTTGAGAACTTTAATTTTTCCTAAAGAACCCAAGTGCTTGCCTGACTGATGAGGTTGCCATGGTGCTGTCTTCCAACGTCTTTGTCCCAGGTGGGAAACATGTAGGAGAAAGAAATGATTTGGGAATTGCTCCTGGTTGCCTGGGAAAGGAGCCCTGGGATAGAAGGTAGAAGAATGGGAAGACTATTGCCTGCTTCGGAGCCCTCCCTCAGCACTTCCCCAGGCACATCAATGTTTCCAGGAGACGCTGGCCTGCCAAAAGGTGTCTGGAGCCTTTCTCAGTGGGGTTTCTCATGCCCTGGGTTCTGGTGGAGGATTTGTTTATCAGCAATAATGGGAAGGATGGAACTGGTTTCTGTGGAGCCATGGTATCCGCAATTTGTGCCATGCTTTCTCGCAATTCTTGTTTAAGGTGTATTGGTGGTGACACCCTGTGCAGGTACTCACCTAAAGACATCTCTTCACCCAGAATTTTGCTTTTGAACCAGCCACTGTATGTAAAATTGAAATTTAATAGGATTCGTTAAAGTTCTCGATTGGATATTGGTTTGTGGGGTTAGGTTTTTCCTTTATTTTGGTCCAAGGAAAGGTAGGCAACAAAGTGGTTTTCCAACTGGAACAGCACGGCGTGGTACAAAGGGAAATGAGTGTTGGTGATGGGTGTATTGACAGTATGTGGGGAAGGAGGAGAAGGGATCTCCGGATGGGGAGAAGTGGGAGGAAACATAATGAGAAAACCACCAAGCACTTTCAGAACTGGAAGTAGATGAGTAATATCTTGGAGCACAATGGAATTACAGCCCTCTCCAGGGGCTTTGGGGGCTGTGCACTGCAGGTGGAAGTGTGCTCTCAGCCCGGTTAGGCAGAACCTGAACTCGATTTACCCTCCCTTGCCTGGATATCAATCTTGTTCAGCTGCGGGATCACCTGATTACCACAAAGGATAACGAAGAAGCCATGTGTATTGTTGGGTTCCGTAGAGCCACTCTTGCTTTGCTGTCAGCCTGGGATTTGGTGTTTGTCCTCAGGGCTGACCCATGAGTGGGTTTCAGACTTGCTTTCTTTGCCTTCGATGTTGGGCTTGGCCCACTTGTCCTCAGATGGAGTTTGGGATTCACTTTGTACTTGGAAATTGTCTGTTCCAGCATTTCCCATCTCTCCGCTTGTTTTTCACGATATCCATCACTGGAGACTAGATGGCTGGGTATGACATTGGCTCAGTGAGGTGTTTTTCCTCCCAGTTCAAGTCAGCTCAGTAGTGTTTCCAGTAAGGCGCTGGGCGAGTGCAGCCAGAGCTGAGTGATGAACACCAGTGTCCTCTGTGCAGTTATTGATGTGCAGCTTCAAAACAGAAACCCAATCCAATTCTTCCCTTAGCTGAGCATCCAAACCTTGTGACTCGAGTGGAGATAAATGAAGGTGCCTATCTGTAGACCGTACATTGGATCCTGGCTGCTGGGAGGTCTCCAGTCCCCTGCGTGCACGCCTGTGACTCGGTGTTCCATCGAATCCAAGCATGGTCACTCAGCAGTTGTGTTTCTGAGGATGGAGACCCCACAGTCTCTCTGGGCTCCTGTTCCAATATTTGATTACACTCATCATATTTTTCCCCCTAATCTAATTGAGATTTCCTTGTTCCCGCTGATGTCCTGCACCTCTCATCCGGTACAAACTTTCTGAACAGTAGTGATCGCTGTGTGCAGAAATTCAGAAGGCAATGCGGGAGTGGGGTGTTTCCTGGCAGATTCATTGTTGACCTTAACTTGATTTAATAATTGCTCTGCATTAAAGGCTGAGTTTATGGGAAAAGCATTGCATGAATCGTAACTGGACAGATTAGACAAACAGGGATGGAAAGTCTGGGTCGTCAGCAAGCGGAGAACGTAATGTGCTGCAGTCTGGAGGAGTGTGGCAAAGCGAGGGTAGAACCATGTTTGCCACAAGTATTCATCCCTCGTTTTAAAAACAGTTGTAAGAATTGTGTGATGTGTTGAAGTTATATTCAACATGCATCCCTGAAATTGTATTCCTGATGTTTACCCCTTTAGTGCAGCTCAACACAGGATGTGGAGCTGTTGGAGCGAGGCCAGAGGAGACCATGGAGATGATGCGAGGGCTGGAGCAGCTCTGCTCTGAGGACAGGCTGGGAGAGTTGGGGTTTTTCAGCCTGGAGAAGAGACGGCTTCAGGGAGACCTTAGAGCAGCTTCAAGTACTAAAAGCGGCTTCAGGAAGGCTGGGGAGGGGCTCTTGGTTAGGGAGGGCAGGGACGGGACGAGGGGAGTGGTTTTAAACTGCAAGAGGTGAGATTGAGATGAGATCTTAGGAAGAAATGTTTTGCTGTGAGAGTGGTGAGGCCCTGGCCCAGGTTGTCCAGAAAAGCTGTGGCTGTCCCATCCCTGACGGTGTTCAAGGCCAGGTTGGATGCGATCTTGAGCCCCCTGATCCAGTGGAAGGTGTCCCTGCCCGTGGCAAGGGGGGTGGAACTGGATGGGCTCTGAGTTCCCTTCCAACGCAAACCGTTGCGTGCTTCAATGATCATCAGCGAGGCCATGGTAACGAAGCTGGTGCAGTGCTTGGGGAGGAGAACCCTTCACAGTGGCCAGGTAATTAAACAACTAAACATCAGGGCAAGATGCCCAGTCCCTGCAGTGCAAGGTTCATCGTGTCTGCTCCGAAATGGGTTTGAGTGATAGGATACCCAGATCATAGCTGAGAAAAAGCTTGTGAATTCGTTTTTAAGGAAGACGGAAGCTTGAGTTGGGATGGATGAGAAGTGCTAGAAAGTGCCTTACACGCTGGTCTGTGTCCGGGAGGCTGCGCTTCCCCCCCGGTGACGGGAGGAGGGACATCCATCTGGTTAAGTCGTCTTCAGCTTTTGGCAATAACAAAGGAAAATGATTCTTAAATAAAAGCAAGGATAAAGGCTGGATTCCAACTGCAGGCACCCAGAG
This sequence comes from Dromococcyx pavoninus, assembly GCA_033558185.1. Lineage (NCBI taxonomy): Eukaryota > Metazoa > Chordata > Aves > Cuculiformes > Neomorphidae > Dromococcyx > Dromococcyx pavoninus. The sequence continues at coordinate 177,551 of JAUMJL010001636.1, forward strand.
CCTGAGTGCTAAAACCCACTGAGAGCTGAAGGGAAAGGGAAAAAATGTACAAAGATGGGTACATGGGACTTGCAGCTGTTCCAGGGCTCATACAGGTACCCCATAAATCCTCCTTATGCCCCTAAACTGCACAGGAGGAAAGAAGCTTCAGTGAGCAGTGGGGGTGAGGGACAGCTGGTTTTATATATGGGGTGGGAGCTGAAAGAGGATAGACTTAAACAAGATATAAGGAAGAAATTCTTCACAATGAAGGTGGGAAGCCCCTGGCACAAGTTGAATGGGGCTTTGAGCCCCCGATCCAGTGGGAGATGTCTCTGCCCGTGGCAGGGGTGGAACTGGATGGGCTTTGAGGTCCCTTTCAGCCCAAACCATTCATGATTCTATGATAACAAACACTTCTTGCCAACGTTTCCTCCCTGCTGCCAGTTCCATTCTCATTGCTCGAGGTGGGAGGAGAGAAGAAGCTCTGGAGGGAAGGATCATGTTAATAGAGGTGAACAATAGCTGTCAGAAGCTCTGGATGGCATTGCAGAATGGAGCTCGGAGCTCTGATGAGAAGTAATTCATTCCTACTCCTGTGTTCGATAGGAAAGTTGTGTGTGAAATTGTTCAAAGTACTTTGAGGCTGGCTGGGTGAGGTGGTGATGGGAGCAGAGGGAGTAGGTGGTGAGACCCAGCGGTGCGTGCCGGGCTGACCCCTCCTCCCCCCAGCTGCTGCACTCAGCTCCAGCCATATGAGAGGATGCACCAGGACAGGCCTCTGCAGAACCCGCTCGCTGGACGCAGCAGAGCCGCCTTATCAGGATGAATTTATGGGAATTCAAGGTCGTGAGTAGGAGGAAATGAATCCTCCCACAGCTCTCGGGGCCTGGTGCCTGTTTGTGTGTTTCACATGAGTGTCACACAGATTCAGGGCTGAAATCAGATGCTGTGAAAGCACCAGGAGACTCTTTCACTGAAAGAAAAGATCTTTTTCAGTCAGTCTGTGCTCTACAGTGGCTTTTTTTAACCTCTGTCTTTGATGGGAAAATGAACTCAAGCGTAGCAGTTTGTTTCCTAAAAATGGTAATTTTCATACCCTGTGCCTGTTGCTGGTTTTTTTCCCCTGAATTTGGTGCAGTTTTGGTGGTTTTCCCCTTGTGGGACAGCAGGATTTGATGGGTTAGTTGCTTAGTGTATTTTCAGGAAGATTTTATAACTGCAGAAATAGATGAGAATTGACAGCAAGGGGGAACTGAGCACCTTAGTCCAGCTTATTGCCCTGAAAATTTCCAGATGTGATGTAACCAGCCCTGGTTTTCCATAGAGAAGAGGGAAGATGGATCTTGTGTGCTTGGGGTGAGGGATGTGGGTGCTTGCACAGTGCCTGGTGGGCCGTGCTCCTCTTTGGGGACAAATGCCTTCAGTGAGGACCTGTTAGGTTCCTGCTCAGCCATAGGGAAGCATCGCGCCGGGATGTGCCCTGGACTTCCCCGCGCGCTGCCGTGTGTCCCTATACAGCGCCGTGGGGATGCTGAGTCAGGGTGAACTCATCCTGTTTGTGTTGTGTGGGATGACCCAGCACTGCCAAGGGAAGCTGATAGGAATGTGTGGGGAGGTGACTTGCATGGGAACATCATCCCTGCTGCTCCCGGTGGGCCAAGCTTCTTCAGACCCATTGCAGAAGTGTGTCAGTGTTTCTCAAACACAACCATGGGACCAGGCCAAGGAACAGCCTGGCCCAGCTGGTGTCTGCTGCGTGAACAGCAGGGGCTGCCAGAACACCTCGTCTGATCCTGCCTGGGAGAGCCCTGATAATGTGGGGTGGGATCAGCTGGAATAGGGGTGATGGACACATACAGAGGAGCCAGAGTTGGGGCTGGAAGCGAGAGAACTGCTGCGGGGGGGAAGCTTGGCTCCTCCGGCCATGTGCACCGGAGAGGCCGACCGGTGGGAAATGTGAGTCAGGCTCGGGCAGGCACTGTGTCGGTTGGGAAGAGCCCCAGGCAGGGGTGAAGGGCTGGCTCCTACCTTCGGGAGCAGCCAGGGCAGGGTCTGTGTGGTGGGTCTTCCCTGGCAGGACAGCCGGCAATACCTGCTCAAACGTTCCCTGGAAAGGGCTGGAGGAGGGACAAAAGGACAGGAGAGGAGGAGGCTGAGGGGAGACCTCATCACTATCTGCAGCTCCTTGAAAGGAGGTTGGAGCAAGGTGGGTGCTGGGCTCTTCTCCCAAGTGACAGGTGATAGGACAAGAGGAAATGGCCTCAAGTTGTGCCAGGGCAGGTTCAGATTGGACATCAGGAAAAATTCCTTCACTGAAAGGGTTCTCAGACACTGGCACAGCTGCCCAGGGAGGTGGTGGAGTCCCCATCTCTGGAGCGGTTTAACAGACGGGCAGATGAGGTGCTCTGGGATGGTTTAATAGTGGACAGGTATGGTTGGACTCGATGATCTCAAAGGTCTTTTCCAACCAAGCAATTCTATGATTCCATAAGTACAGATCAGGGGCCTCTTGGGTGAATCCTTACATCCCACCAGATAACGAGCAGGCAGTGTGAGAGGTGCCAGGGAGCAGGTCTGTCCTGGGCTGGAATGGAGCAGCCAAAGCCCTCAAAAGGCTCAGGAAGACAGAGTTGCCACACGATTTTCATCCTTCCCTTTCTTAAGTCTGGGAAGATCAACTGTGTGTGGCTCAGCAGGCACTGGAGTTCAAGAGACCTCTCTCATACTCGAGTATTCGCTTACACTGAGCTCACAACTCATCTCTGTAGGTAAAAGCTCTCCTTTAGTTAATGGCAAGGGATTTTGTCCCTCAGGTGGCAAAGAACAGTAAGATTTTCCTCCTTCTCCCATATTTCTGCACAGGCTGCCTGACTGTGGAGCTTGGTGTCTGGAAAAAGTCAGATTGATGTGCCCACATCCTCCCTGGAGCACACGGAGAATGGACTCGGGGGATGGGGTAGCTGGGCCAGAGCAAGGGAATGACACGTGCTGCTGGTCCAGCTTAGCACCAGCCCTGAGAGCAGGAGGAGGTGTGAGGGCTCGATGTGCTGCTCTGGTGCTTCTGAGGTCTGTGCTGGGACAGAGGCATTGCCAAAAAGGACTTAAAAATGTCCTGATACCTTTGCGTGTTCTTCCCACCTTCTTCTACAAGAACTTTGACCAGAAACATGTTGAAGCTGGGTTCTCTCAGGGGGAGGTGGTGCTCCTGCTCCAGCTCAAAAGCAGCTCTGTAGAGTCACTGGCAAATTCAGGAGCTGTGGTCCTCACTGGAAGGTGTGGGCGACTGCTCTGCTGTCGTTATTTCTATATGGATGGGCTCTGGCCATTTTATTGCTGCAGGAACAGAACAGAATTGAAGATGTTTCCTGAATGAAGCTCCGGGGTGGTTTGCTGCTCCTGGCCTAGCAGACAGCAGCAGACATTCTGCTCGTGTCTGCGTGGAGGCTGCCAGCAGACCGCGAGTCACGGAACCACTAAGCATAGAAGGGTCACAGCTCGCTAGGGCCCCAGTTAGTGAAGTTGTCTCACAGGATTAAAGACAGTGGCTGGAATTAGTGTCAAAGCCTGCTGGAGATGTCAGTCCAGTCTGCCTGTGGCCTCCCTGGTTGGAGAAAACATTAGAAAGTGGTGTTGTTCCAGGAGTTTTCTCTCCTAAACGCTAAATCTGTTGGCAATTTTAAGGCAGTGGTAACTGTTAATGATTTACAGAAGCAGTGGGGCGTGTGGTGACTGCTTTGTGGCAGTTCCCTGCCCTGGAGCATCTCATTAATCTTCTGGGACAGGAGGTTTTGGGTGGGTTTTGTCCTTTTCATGTGAAGGTCGGTGTTGTAACAGTTACGCTCCATCCCTGGAGGTGTTCAAGGCCAGGTTGGATGGGGCTTTGAGCCCCCTGATCCAGTGGGAGGTGTCCCTGCCCGTGGCAGGGGGGTGGGACTGGATGGGCTTTGGGGTCCCTTCCAACCCAAACCATTCCATGATTCTATGAACTCATGATGCTCTGTGCCGTATCAATAACAGGTAATTAATATCATCACAGCCTACATAATGAATAGCATCATAGATGTGATTTCTAGCCAGAGCTCTGGATTTCTGTTTTAGATTCATGACAGCAACAGAAATCCAGGTCACAAAACAATTTTTTAGCTATGTTTTTTAAATACTCAGTTTTAACCCACATTCAGTGGGCATCCAGGAACCGTGTAATTTATTTTGATAACTACTGTGAATAGCTTGTCCTTAGCAGTCCTTGAAACTCTACTGCCACATAACTGGGTTTCTCTTGGGTTCTTCTACAGTTAAAATGGGTTTTTACCACTGACCACAAGTGAGTTTGCAGTGAGATGCATTTGACATTTAATGGTATTTCTCACTTTTCTTTCATGGGGTTAATGGTTGATTTATTTCATGTCCTTTTTCTTAACCAGCTTGCAGTTTGCCCTGCCAAGAACAGGTAACGTTTACTGCCAGGAAAAAAGACTCCTTTAATTAACAGTTGCTTTTTAACAGGGAACACAAGATGAGATAACTCAGTTAAAACAATCTGCTCTTGGAGTGACCAGCAGTTCCGTAACGCCGTGCACTGTTCTGGTGGCTAATTATACACTAACTTAATTAGCCAAAGGCCGATGTTCTGACCTCGGCAGATCTGCAGTGTTTGCTGTTCTGTCAAACACACTTTGTGTTTCCACCGGTAAGATGGGCGCATCGTTCGTATTTATCTTTGTGCAGCTGAAGTCTGTCAGGCTGCTGGGGAATGTCCAACAGCAAAAGTCATCTGGGCACCCCTCCCTTCCTGTCCGGAGACAGCGGCATCGTCTCTAGGAACTGCTGATGCTGCAGGGAACAGAGGGGCTCCCTCGCCGGCTACAGGCGAGCCTGCAGTTGCTGGTACTGAAAGAAACTTGATAAGCACTAAAACCCCCAAATGTATTAGCCAGGCTTGTATTTAGGATGCTGTAATGTTTGTTCATGTGTAGATAACAAACCTGTGGCAGTAGTGGGGGAAGTGATGGAGAAGAGCCAGCGGTGTCTCCTCCAGTTTCTTTGCTGTCCCTACCGATAGGATTTGAAAGCTGAGCACTTGGGTTCTTTAATCTCAGCCACACAGGTTGGTTCCCAGCTGTTCCTCAGATGTAAACGCAGAGTCCTCTGTCTCGAGCTGCCCTTTCTCTGTTTTTGAAGCCATTAATACAAAAAAAATCACTAGTGTTTATTTCCTGAATATGGGAAAGGTGCTGGATTGTAACGGCTGCAACTGGAAAACGTTCACAGAATCACAGAATCATGGAAGCGTTTGGGTTGGAAGGGACCTCAAATCCCATCCAGTTCCAACCCCCTGCCGTGGGCAGGGACACCTCCCACTTGATCATGGGGCTCCAAGCCCCATCAAGCCTGTCCTTGAACACCCTCAGGGATGGGGCAGACACCACTGCTCTGGGCAACCGTATGGGAACAGTGCTATGATGAAACCCTCCTGACTCCATCCATCCTTCCCTGGGCACTCTGCTCCCCAGCCACCCTTGGGTCTCTCCTGCCTTCCCTTATTCAGTGCTTTCAGAGCTGTTCCTGCAGTGACAACGGTTGGACTCAATGATCTTATTGCTCTTTTCCAACCTCAGTGCTTCTATGAATGGTGTGCCCAGCTCAGTTCAGTACTGCAGGGGTCTTCTACTCTTCTAACCCTGCTGCCTGGCCATTCCATTTGATCCTCCCACCTCCTGCTGTGCCTTCTCGTCTCTTCCCAGCCCAGAGGGAGTACGTTGTTCGTCACTCACGCTCTGTCAGCAGTTCTCCTTGTGCAGACCAGTGGCTTTCTTGGTGCATCCTCCCCTCATTAACCTGCCTTTGAGGACAGCTCTCTATTTATCATATTTCTAGTCAGACCCTTTGTATTTTTCATGGAAAAGTCTTCCTGAATCTTCTCCCACCTCAAGTTATTTGGGTTTTATTGTTATTATTATTATTACTATTATTATTATTTTGTTGCCAACTGTGCTTTCCACCAGACTGGAGGGTTTGTTAAAGCACTGACAGGAAATGGAGAGCAGCGTAGGAATGGGCTCTGTTCACCAAATAGGGAACATTGGCAGCTCCTTGGCTTCACAGAGCAGCTTCAAAGAGAGAGTGTGCTACTGAAGAGGCAAACAGGGCACAGATTGCTGCGTGAGCGCTGTTCCACGAGTTAATGGCAGTTGGATATCACATTGTCATGGAACCGTAGAACCATGGAAGTGTTTGGGTTGTAAGGGACCTCTGAGCCCATCCAGCTCCACCCCCTGCTGTGGGCAGGGACACCTCCCACTAGATCAGGGGGCTCAAAGCTCCATCCAGCCTAGCGTTGAACACCTCCAGGGATGGGGAAGTTCCAAGTCCTTCTTGTGCCGAGAACCCCAGAACTGGACAAAGGACTCTGTGTGGGGTCTCAGAAGAGTGGAGCAGAGGGGCAGAATACCTTCCCCTGCCCCTCTGGTCCCACTGCTTTGGATGCAGCCCATGTTGGTGAGGTTCTGTCAATAATGTTCAAGTGTTGTATTCAGATTAATTTGAAGTTAAGTGTTGGAAATGCACAGTTTTATCTGAGCAGCATTGAGATCAACCTTTGAGTGTCAGCAGGGAGATTGGTTCTGAGCAATGACGAGCGTGCGCAGTGATCTCCTTCAGAAGGTGCTTCACCTCCCGTCTCAGACAGCGCAGAACTGAACTCCCTGACAAAGTCCCTCTCCCTGGTTACCGCTATGCAAGCAGACGTAAATGGCACCGTGTGTCGGGCCAGGGAGAGACAGAGGTCGAAACTGGACAATTTATGGCTCTCTGCTATTTTGGATGGGTTTGGGATGGGGAGAAGTAAAGGGGAATGATGAAAATATCCTTTGTGGAAACACAGTCAGATTCATAACCCATCTGTGCGAGGTGCAGTCGGGCTTGGCTTGCTCGTAGGAATGCACGGAGATGGAAAGAGGGAAAAAAGTGCTTCTTTGTGTAAGAGTTTGTATGAAAAAAAGGGAGGTGTGACAGGGGGAGGAATCCACCATGGAACAACTGCTGTTGGCGGTACGGAGGGCCTGGTGTCAGGGCCTTGCAGGAGACCACCTTTCACTCCCTGGCAGGACCCAGGAATGCTCGTGTGGGACCCTCTCCTGTTTGCAAAGCAGGTTTGTGGTGCGGCAGTCAATATTGTAACTCAGGACCTGCCTGTTTGCTGGTTTTGAACTGAAAATCCTGTGAGGTCAGTCTGTGTGTGAGGTCAGACTGCGTGGGGTTTGTAACTACATCACACTGGGGTCACCTTTTGCCTAATTGCAGCTTGAGCTGGGGTGGGAGAGGTTCTGCTTCATAGGAGATGGTGAGATTTGAGAACTGTTTTTTGATTCAGATCCATTCCCTCCCCCTTTGAGCCCTTCTTGCCTTAAAATGCTCTCTGACACAAGATGTGTGGCTCGGAGACTGGAGAGGCTCTGACCAATGTGCTGTGAGTTCACAAATGTAGAGACATGTCCATGTGTGCCTTTGAATCTGTCAACCCAGAAGGGCTTTCTGGAGTGTATATGTCGTTCTCCACTTCCTGGAAGTGTTCAAGGCCAGGCTGGAATGGGGCTTTGAGCCCCTTGATCCAGTGAGAGGTGTCCCTGCCTGTGGCAGAGGCCTGGAATTGGATGGGTTTTGAGGTCCCTTCCAACCCAAACCATTCCATGATTCTGTGATGAAGGTTGGTTTTTTTTCAAAAAAAAAAATGATTTCATCTCCATTATTCCAGCCAATTCTTGTGTTAGAAAATGAAGTATTTCAGCCTGAGATAGGGGCGATGGCCAAATAGAATCTTGGAATCATTGAGCTTGGAAAAGACCTCTAAGATCTCCCAGTCCAACTGTCAAATGGAACGGTGCTCAAAGCTTCAATTGAAGTCACCTCAATACTTAAATGTAATCTGTCTGTCCAACCACAGGGTATAAACGTGCGTGTGCAGTGTCAGGTGGTGCTCCTTCCAGGAAGATGGCCTTGTCTTCACCTGGTTTCCTCCTTACAGTGCGATGACGGTGTGCGGTGTTACTGGAGGATGGGCTGTTGATGGTTTGGCTGTTGAAATGCATCACTTGGTATCTTGCCTTGACCCAAACACAGCGAGAGCCTTGGCATTGAGGTTGTCCATGAGATTTGGACTCTTATGGATTTGCCCAAAGCAGAGTTCCTGGGGACTCTAAGGTAGAGATTGCTGCATTCCAGGCTAAACGTCTGAGGAACTGGTTTGCAGTCGCCGGGGTTGTCCTGAATTGCTGTCTGTTGGGTGCCCACGTAGAGCCGCAGCTCTGCATCCTGGCTGGTATCCAGACCCTGGCTCCCAGTGCTGCTGGCAGTTGGGTGCTGGCGGTGGAGGAGCCCTGATGACTCGGCTTGGTGTCGCTGCAGGTGCAGGTGCAGGCTCCACAACCAGCTGTGGGGCTTTGTAGCGCCTGAAGGGTGCAATCCACTTAGTGACAACTGAACAATTAAAGACAATTAAGTGTTCCCTAGTGAGACAGGGGAAGGAAAGGACCCATTGTGGAGCACCAGTGTAATTTGTGACTCAGGCACCACAGAAGGATGTTTGAAGTTCCCTTTGTTTGGGTAACATGAGCTGCATGACTATTGTCCCACATTTTTTTCCAGCTTTGCACACTCAGTTATTCCTTTTATGTGACCAAATGCTGTGGATTCCATTCTTTTCTGTCCTTTTAACTGTTATCTCTGCATAAGCCATCCCACAGCTGAGTCTGCCCATGGTGTTTACCACCTTGGCTTTCACCTGCGCTGGCAGCCGTGCAAGGAAAGCACTCTTGGAGTCATGGGGTGAGTGCTCTTCCCTGAAACCTCCTCTTTGTCCCCTAAAAGTGGACTCTGGGGTGAGATTGCGATGAGTAGAGCAGCAGCATTTCGAGCTTTGGAGATGAAGCTTCCAGCAAGGCAGGAAGCCCCTGTGGCTTGGGGTTTCCCAGCAGAGTTGGTGTGCACCAAACATGAATCGTTCTTCTTCATAGGATTAACTGGAAAGCACAGATTGGACAGGACTGATTGGTAATGAAAGCCTTTCATGGAGTTCTGTAGCTTCTACCAAGTGGCTCTCACATCTTCTCTTGTCTTTTCTGTCTGTTGAATGAGTTAATGATGTAAATAATCAGTAGTTTTTACCTGTCACAGAAATGCTCCAATGCTTTGCCAGGGAGCAGAGAGAACTCCTCCATCCCATCCTTCTCTGTGTGTTGCTCTTAACATGACTGTTTCTCATCCATAGAACCATGGAATGGTTTGGGCTGAAAGCCCATCCAGTTCCACCCCCGCCGTGGGCAGGGACACCTCCCACTGGATCAGGGGGCTCAAAGCCCCGTCTAATCTGGCCTTGAACACCTCCAGGGATGGGGCAGCCACCACTGCTCTGGGCAAAGTGTGTTCCTTGTTCACGTCTGTCCATGGAAGAGGTGTAACACACGTGAGAGCCAGAAAGAAAGCATTTCAGTCCCACTAAATTCAGAAATCTTCTTCCATGTCTTTATTTGCAAAGCTCCTGGCTTTGGTGCTTTGACAGAGCTTTGTTGCTTCCTCCTCCACTTCTCGTTTGTCCTTTTAGATTCAGATGTGTTATTGTCCAGTCTGGCCAGAGCCCGCCAAGTTTCAGAGCTCCATCGGTGTGGTCAGTGACTCTGTCAAGGAGGGCTGCTGCGGCAGGAGAGGACCGCACGCCCACCCTTAACTGGTCAGCAGTGCTGGTTTGTGGTGGTGATGGTGGTCTGCTTGGACTCTTGGAGGTTCAGGAGAACTTGGAGCACTGGAGGTCAGCAAGAAGGGTGTTTGTGTCTGTTCCATTTACAGACAGAATTTGGGATTTCCAGCGTGTTGCCATCAAAACGTCCTCGCGCTCGCTGCGGCATTTTCCTAGTTGTAGGTCGTCTTGCCCCACCTTCTCACAACCAACATTTTTTCCTTGCATTTTACGATGTGTTTTCCCTGTTGGTAATTGCATTAATGGAAAAGCTTAGCTGTACCAGCCTCGGCTTTTCACAGCTTCCATCTCCAGCTGGACAGCCCTGGGGCTCTGGAGTGAGGGAGCTGTTCCTCCTGCTTCTCCATAGACAGGAGAAAACAAAAGCTGTACTGGAAAATGGCAAAGGCTCTTTCCTGAGTGGAAGAGGGAAAGATAATTTTAAGATATTTAGTTCTCAGCAAACTGTTAAATTATATTGTGTCATAAAATCCTGGAATGGTTTGGGCTGGAAGGGACATTAAAACAGGGACACCTCTCACTGGATCAGGGGGCTCAAATCCCCATCCAGCCTGTCCTTGAACACCTCCAGGGTGGTAAATTGAAGTCCTTCCTCAGTAGTGACCATGCTCTACACCTTTCCCCAACAAGAGCGAGCTGTCGGGTGAGGCACGGCAGCTCCGCCTTTAGCCAGGCAGGCCCTGCTCTGAATAATCTCACCTCGCCCAGAACCGAGTTCTTGCTCCCTCCCTTCCTCTTCTGTCTGGCTCTGTGGGCTTTTGGAGGCTTTAGGCAGGTAAAGCCATGCTGAGGGGTTATTGCTGTTGATAGTGTAAAAGGTGAGTGGCTCAGGGAAGATAAGGACTTCTGGTTTCCGGAGGAGCGCAGGCCCTGGCAGTAACAGGTCCCACTGGTGAGAAACAGATTTCTTTCACAGCATTTCATACTAAGAAACTGGGTATAAACACACTTTATCTAAGGGAAACGAACCCAGTAGTAGCTGATGTCCAGCAAAACAGAAGGTGGCAGAGCTGCTTTGATGGGATGAAATGATAGGGAAGGAAAAATAGCAAAGCAGGTTGGCTCAGGTTGTGCAGGCATGAGTTAGATTGGATATTAGGGAAAATTTCTTTACTGAGAGAGTGGTGAAGCCCTGGCAGAGGCTGCCCAGGGCAGTGGTGGAGTCGCCATCCCTGGAGGGGTTAAAAACCGTGTGGATGTGGCAGTTGAGGACATGGTTTAGCAGGCATGGTGGGGTTGGGCTCGTGGTTGGACTGGATGATCTTAAAGGTCTTTTCCAACCTTAAAGATTCCATTATGATTCTGAGTCTGTTTCAAGGAGAACTTTGTTCAGTTTTTGTGATTAAGAAACTGTTCTTTTGCTGGCTTTTGCTTTCCTCTTTTCCACGCCACCTGCAGTTGATTTCCTTCTGAATACCTGGGGTTGGTTTCTTGTTGCTGCTTTCTGTTGCATCCAAGGTTCAGGGCTTCCCCTGCCGATCTGTAAGCAGAGCCCAGGGGAAGCTGGGATGGGCAGTCCTGACACAACAACTCCTGGTCCTTTCATGGATGTGCTCTCAGGTTGGCTTAGCACGTTTACAAGAGCATTGACCATTTTGGAGCTGAAATAAAGCAGAACAGATGTCGTTTCGGCTACCACAGGGAGCTGCCAACACTCAGTACCTGCTGTCAGTGCTTCAGGGAGATCACAGTACATCTGGAAAGCCCTTGTGTTCCCTGGTCTGACCAGGTTGTGGAGGAGGTGCCCTTAGAGCCAGGAACTGTGAGTATCCCTGACCATAGTTTGTGCCCAGTGGTGTCTCTCATTGCTGTCCTGGATGTGGATACACAGAAGAGCAGTAAATGAACATTTTTAGAGCAGCCTGAAAGGACTGAGCATACAGACTCAGAGGGCAGAACTTGGTGAGAGTGGCTCTCTGCACCCTGGTGACACAGGGCTTGAGAGCTTCAAGGAACAACAGCCAGGAGAGAGAGCAATCACAGAAACCCATGCTCTTCTGGTGGATAACAAGGAGAGCGTGCACCGCTCCTTAGTGTGACTTTAGCAATGACATCATGAGTTGGCCTCATTTCTTTTCCCTGAAAACAGCATAATGGGTTTTTTTAGTTGCTAGGGAATAGAGCTGTCCCCGGGGATGTTCGTGCATTCATTAAGAAGGGATCTACCTCGATCTCAGTTGGCTCCAAACGGACCTTTCATTAATTTCACTCCGCATCAGTGCAGCCGTGGGGCCTCCCTGGACGCAGTTCCCAGCTGTATTTTCAGGAAAAGGCTAAATTAGGCAATTGAATTCCTCCTTCTCCTGAATTAGTCAGTGGGTCAGCTTTTGCCAGAAAGGAACTCGAGTGTGTGGCTGCCCCAGTGACATCACCGTGCTCCAAGCGCCGGGGCGTGCGGCCTGTCCACCTGCTGTGGGGCAGTGCAGGGACGCAGCTGCAGGCGCCTCCTTCTGCTGCCCATCATCTCCAGCACCCATGCTCACCTGCCCGACCCATTGCTGTCCTCCTCCAGCACTGCTCAGCTCTTCACCGGGCTCTGGACCACCTCACATGCACTCTAGCAACCCCCGAGCTCTCCTATCCATCTTTGCTCATGCTTCTTTTCTCCCCACAAACCTGATTTCTGATGATTTTTCATGCTTGTACTTAGGATCACAGGACCATGGAATGCTTTGGTTTGGAAGTATCCTCAAAGATCACAGAATCATGGAATGGTTTGGGTTGGAAGCGTCCTCAAAGATCACAGAATCATGGAACAGTTCGGGTTGGAAGGGACCTCAAAGCCCATCCAGTTATACCCTCTGACCATGGGCAGGGACACCTCGCAGTGGATCAGGGTACTTAAAGCCCCATCCCGTCTGACCTTGATCCTTCCTGAAATGCAATTCTCTCTCTATTTGTTCTGTTTCTTTGGAGACAGGACAAACCAGTCCCCGTTAGGAGCTCTGCCATCAGTCCTAGGCACTGACCCTATGCCAAAGCAAGGTAGGTCCCCGTAAGCCAACAGCCCTGCCCACTGTATCCATTGCTTTCCAGCTCTGTGGATGCAGGAGCAGGACCACAGGGATAAGGTGAGCCCCATTTCTCTCCAGTTAGCATTTGAGAGTGGGCGTGAGTCCCAACTTGCTCTGTCACCGTTTGGAGACCTTGTCCTTTTTGTGCCCTAATGGATTTGAACCACTTGTCTGGCCCAGACATCTGCGGGGATGGGAAAGGTGTTTCCAAAAGGGGCAGAGGAGGAGGCATAAATCTTGGAACAGCCGTAGCAGCGCTGCTGCAGGGTTAGATGAGCACTGATCTCGGATCCTGGTGAGGCATCTCCTTGCTCTCTGGCACGTGGTGGGACTTGGAGTCCTTGAGCACCTTGACAGAGGCTGATTTATAGTTACTCTGCCTTACCCTCTGCCTCGGCCTCGCAGCCGTGCATCTCCGAGCCTGCATGTTCTCTTGCTGAGCGCTCTTGGGCCCATGGGAGGTGCCCAGGGGCTGAGCCAGGCACCGTAACCAGCAGCTGCGGAATGGTTCTGCCTTCCCTCCCTTGCTCCAAGGGCCCCAGCGCCGCTGCTTGAGGTGGTCAGTCTGTCACACTCAGCTCAGTCACACTGAGTGGAATGTCTCCAAGCAGCCAGATACGCCTTGTAATTCCTTAAGCAAGTCAGCAAATGAGGAACATCTATATATTATATATAGGGAATCATAGAATCACTCAAGTTGGAAGGACCCACAGGGACCATCGAGTCCAACTCCTGTCTCTACCCTGGACACTCCCAACACTCACCCCATGGGGCTGAGGGTATTGTCCAAATGCTTCTGAAATGCTGGCAGAGCAGGGAGCTGGGACTGCTTCCCTGGGAAAGTATGTATGTATGTGTAAGGAGTGTATGTATGTGTAAGTATATATGTGTGTAAGGAATGCTGCTAGTATCTGGTATCAATGACTTTGTCTCACAAGGTTCAGCCCACATATTTTATAATACAAAATCTGATTGTAAGAAGGTTCTGTGTGGGAGATGCTATGGGTTCTCTGTAGATACACTGAGGTCTGACTGAAGACAGCACTCATGGACTGAGACCTGGGTGGATCATGGTTTTATTTAATCATAGAACTGTGAATTTGTTCCTGTAAAGTTAGGCTCCAGGAAAAGTGTGGGCTGTAACTCGGAGTGGCTTTTTGTTTTTCAGTACAGGGATGCATTTAGGAGGGGTGCAGTTATGCCCAGTTTTTGATGTATGTGTTAGAAGTTCAGTGTTTCTGCATCTGAGGCAGATTTCAGGTTATAAAACATGCACGCCTGGGGTCACAGAGAGGCTCCCCAGATAGATTTGAGGTCCCAGAACCCTACATCTGATTCCAGCAGCGCTGTTCCAAGTCTCCAGGGATGGCACACGGCGAGGTCAGCAGCCCTAGGTTTTGACAAAACCCGATGACAGAGCGTGTGTGGGAGGCTTCCTTCTGGTGCCTCTCTGCTCCATTTCCATGGCTTCACTTGCTCCAGGCACAAAGCTTCTCCTGCCTTTTCCTGGCAGAGGAACCCCTGGATTGGAGGAAGGTGTCGTTCTTTGCTCTCCTCCTTTCTGCTGGGTGCTGTAGGCTGTCGGGAATGTGCACTGTGGAGAAAGGAAATCTCCACCTGCATGGGTGCATAACCAGGCTGTGTGTTTTGTCTTCGCCCCCAAAATAAGCACTCTGACTCAGTGAGAGGTGTCCCTGCCCATGGAAGGGGATGGGACTGGATAGGCTTTGAGGTCCCTTCCAACCCGAACTCTTCCATGGTTCTATGAAATGCTGGGATAACCATTTCCCTTGGCCAAAGAGCAAGGACCGATCCTTTTCCACCAGGTGAGATGGTGCTGTATGGGATGCAGGTGACTGGGCAAATATAAAAAGGAAAAGAGAATGACCCAGCTAATTCCAGAATGAGATTAGTGGGGATCAGTCTGTCTCGCACAAATCCACACACAGCCTGGCTCACTCTGGGCGTAATGGCGAGCGCTCTGCAGGGTCGGCCGAGGCGCTCAGAGCTGCCGGCTGACTTTGAGATTAATGTACAAAGAACCTTTGTCTCCAGATGATTCATTTAGATAATTGACTTCAGTAAGTGTTGCTGTTATCTCTTCCCATTCACAACAAGGGGGTTGTTTCTCCAACTTCTGTGGGCTCTGGAGAAGAGTTTTATAAGGAAAGGTTGGTTCCTCCATTGACAGCAGCTCCAACAGGCAGGTAAGGGATGTTCAAAGGCTTTCCCATGGCATTCAGCTCACAAAGCTACATTGTACCAGCTTCAGGCACCTCACGTTGTCCTCAGCCCTGCATTAACATGCAAAGATAGGATGCATTTTTCTTTGAATGCCATTTTTCTTTATAATTGGTTGCCCACAAAGCCTGTAATCACACACGGGGAAGGTCCCAGCGGGTGTGTTTCCTAATTGTTGCCTCATTCTAGAGACTCAGCTGTGGTTTGTGTCTTGAGTTCCAATAGGTAACAGATTTCTTAGCACTGCAAGTGTCTGGATTGTGGAAACAGCCAAATAAGAGACAAGCCCCTCATATTACGCTGTCGTTTTTGGGCAGGACATAGCAATTCCAGGGAGCTGGACAGCCAGCTTCACTTCCCAGCAAGGTATGGGGAAGGGCAGCACTAGGACCCAGGCTCCCTAAAGAATTCTGAGCCGATAAGTAGCTCAGCCTTCAAGTCAACAGTTGTTTTCTGTCATCAGTGTTTCTGTTAAGGAAAATGTGCTTTAATGCCAAGAGCAGCAAAAAACGAAACCCCAGGAGAACTGTAGCTTGGGATCCTCAGGTCTCCTGGGATGTTCCTTGGAACACGCTGCGTGCCAGGCAGGGTGAAGTAGTTGGGTTTTCACCCTGGGACCTGCTGAGGGGGAGGTTTGGGGTTCCTGTGAAGAGCAGGATGCAGTTGCATTGCAGGAGCTGGGAGGCTCAGGCTGGGAAGGGTTTCCAGTGCTTCTTTTTCAAATCCTGGCCAAAAATGGTCATTGCGTTTCTTCCCCGAGTGAGGTTATTTTTGCTCACTTTGTCAGGGTTGCACGCTTGAAAAACATTCCGTGGGTGCAGACGTGGAAACATGGGCACGTTGAGAATGCCGTGTGTGTGCAGCGAGCGGCTGCGTGTTGGAGAGGGCTGGAAAAAGGATCCTGCCTCGCTCTACCTGCTCACACACACAGGAAGAGATTCTCCTCTTCACTTGGACCGCAAAGTCACAGAGTTAGGACGGGGAGCGAGGGCCAAAGGGAGGGTGCTGTGTGGCTGGGGATGGCTGGAGAGCTCCCAGGCTGTTCCACTCATGCTATGGTCACCATGATGCGGGGACACCGCTGCTCTGTTTCTTTGCCAGCTGCGGCAGGTTTGGAATCGGGGCTCATCTATGGATTTCCCACTTGTGTGCCACTGTGGGGCTCACGCTCCTGAGAGGAGAGGGCTTGCAGTTGAGTTGTAGAGCTACTTGCAGCTCTGGTCTCTCCCCGCCGCCAGGGGCTGAGGTGCTGAACACGACTGAGGGTGACCTTGCCATTTGAGGTGGGGCTTGGGAGTTATTTAGGTGTCGCTGTGATGTTTCAGAGGGAAAGACTTTGTGGCTCATTCAGCCAAGAGCTCAAGGATTCACTCAAGATTTAAGGGTTGCTTTGTGTAGGTACAGCCTTGGCTTTCGTCAACCCCCGAGTAGAGAAAAAGGGCTGGAAAGCTGGGTCATCACTTGGGGAGGGGCCTTGTCACAGCAGGAGTCAACCCAGACCATTCCATGATCCTATGAAGAGTGTCCTGTTTTCCATATCCCCTGGCAAATCTCTTCCTATTCCTTTCTTCAAGTCAGAGGCAGAGCTGGACAGTGCACAGTTAAGATGTTTTTGTCATAGCAACGACCTGGGAAAGCTTGGTTTAGACTTCAGCTCTGCTGATCTGACTTGTTTCGTGTCTTGAAGACATTGCATGTGTCCAGATGGTTTAGGAGGGGAAGTATTTGGCCAAATTCTCCTTAGGGATGAATTTTATGGTTGAAATAAGAACCATGTGATACATTATAGAACCCTGTGGCTGAATGAATTTTTCCAGTGACCATCTGGTGAGTTCCCCTACACCATGAGAATCGTTTCTTCAGAGCTCCCAGTTTATGTGTCCAAAGAAGTGGTGACTCTACAGGTGAGGATGTTGTGCAGGAGGGTGTTTCTGAAGTGGGATTGGAGTAGATGTTGATGTCTCACTGTTTCTTGTAGACTCTCTTCTTGGTGCCCTGGGAGAGCTGAGTTCCCTGTACAGCAGCGTAGAGCAGCAACTCAACGACACCCTGAGGCGGCGCCGGCACGCGGGAGACGACGACTACAACATTGAGGTGCTGCTTGGGGTGGATGACTCTGTCGTCCGGTTCCACGGCAAGGAACACGTCCAGAACTACCTCCTCACCCTCATGAACATAGTGAGTACCTCCCATCATGCCGCGCTGCGTGTTTCGGAACGCGAAAGGCTTTGTGGTCTCATAGGAGTCTCTAGGAGACGGTGCTTGATACAAATAACATCACTTTGTCTGCTGTTGGCTGTGGTCTCTCTTTCCCCCTCTCTTTCTGTAGGGTAATTCCAAGAATTGGAAATAGTTGAAAAACAATGGGGCAAAAATGAAAACTTGATGCATTTGTACCAATTCCTGCCTTCTCCTGCAGCACAGTTCTGAAGGAAAGTGCTTAAAGAGCAAGGTGCAGAGCAAAAAAGTGTTCTAAATACCTAATGGCTCTTCAGAAGAGAGCAGACCTTGTAGTAATGTCCATTCCTTAGCTCATGTGCAATATCCGTGTTTATATAGGAACTGCAAAGGAACAGGGACTCTCAGGGCTGCTTTGTCATCGTGTGTCACGTGGTCGGCAGATGTTCTTTGTCTATGTACACGTTTGTGCCTCTGATGTCAGTGGCAATGCGCTGTGTTCAAAGATAGTCTTGAAGGATCAAGATCAGATCCTATGGAAATGCACATTATGGAAGAGTGCAGTTCATGCTGTGTGTTAAGGAGCCAGGTGCTATTTCAGCACGGAATGCTGGAATTGCAGCACTGAACACTGGAACTGCTCACACTTACATGACTTCTTTTCCTATCTTGGAAGAATCTAAACCAAGCACAGGGAAGGCTGTAAAGGAGCCCTGTGATCTCTTGCGACACGTGGCCCTTCCTGATGCATCCAAGTGTCAGACCCGTGTGGATGCATCTTAGAAGCTGTGGGGATTGCAAGGTTTTCCAGGAAAGAAATCCAACATAAAAGAGAATGGGCTTGCAATTAGTAAGGAATTGATGAATGTAGAGATGACTTTTTATTTTTTCACGCTCACCTTTTTATTCCTGGAACAATTCAAAAATGATTCCTTACAAATCACCTTTGTAACTTTCCTTTATTCCGCACGACATCAGCTGCCCTCATTCCCAATGGAGAGAATCCCATCCTTTTGCTATTGCCGAGCATCACTAACACCTCCTCCCCCTCATCCCCAAGGCCCATTTCAGCTCCCTTAGCGCACAGGAGGGGCAACCAACGTGAAGGACACACGTGGTGGACCCGGCCTCCAGTCCTTGCTGTATGGTTTGTCCAGATGCTCGTGCTGATTGTTTTCCCTATGCATTTTCTGCTCTCAGGTGCTTTGCAGCGAGCTCTTCTTTCATGTTCTGGTGTCTCTCGTGACATTGCATTCCTCTCCCTGTTAGAAACCTGTAGGAAAAGAGAGGATTTTGAGGCCACTGCAAAAACAGAACAGTGAAACAGCCACTATGACCCTTTCAGTGAGAGGTACCTGGCACACTTGAAGTGGATACTTAAAAACCTTGTTGTCTTCAGCACTGTTAGATCTGAAATTGAAGGTCTCCTGCGTTGGGCAGCAGATGTTTGTAACTGCCTTGGGAAGGTGCTTAAGACAAAGCTTCCCTGGACTGAAGGAACTGAGCTGAGAGAGGTATGCACAGGTTGCTCAGGGATTCTAAACAGGTTTGGACTTGGCAGAATTTGATGTCTTTCCCTTTTCTTCTTGAGAATCAAACAAAACCAGGCAGCAGAGCAATACACGTGCATCGTTCCCTCTCAGACTGCAGGTTGCTTTTGACAGAATTCCTCTTTTGGGGATCATCACCCCTCAGCCTTCTTGTTCTGCGAGTGTCACCTCCTTCCTAAAGAACAATTTTGGTTTGTTGTCTGCATGCTGAGATCAATGGGAGCTTCCTGATCAGCTTCAGTGAGAGCAGGCAGTGCCAGATAGGTCTGAAAACTCTGCCTCACACCCACCCTGCAGTTCTTTATCTCCCATCACTTGCTCCAACAACAACACTTTGTTAAAGATGATTCCAGAATATTGCCCTTTTAGTTTTAAAAATATCTAACTGTGCAGACAGCAGAGCTGATGCTCTGGCCCCAAACTTGTTCTCTCGCACATCTGCAGCTCCATCTGCTGGGAGCAGGTGCCAACACAGAGCCTGTGCGAGATGCAGCCCCACTTCCCTTCTTCTTAGACAGGCTGGAAGAGTTGGGGTTGTTCAGCCTGGAGAACAGAAGGCTCTGGGGAGACCTTAGAGCAACCTCCCAAGTACTGAAAGGGGCTCCAGGAAAGCTCTTGATCAGGGATTGCAGGGATTGGACGAGGGGAAACATTTGAAGCTGAAAGAGGGGAGATTGAGATGAGATCTTAGGGAGAAATATTTTCCTGTGAGGGTGGGGAGGCCCTGGCCCAGGTTGCCCAGGGAAGTCGTGGCTGCCCCATCCCTGGAGGTGTTCACGGCCAGGTTGGATGGGGCTTTGAGCCCCCTGATCCAGTGGGAGGTGTCCCTGCCCATGGCAGGGGGTGGAACTGGATGGGCTTTGAGGTCCCTTCTGACCGAAACTGTTCCATGATTCCCGGAGACTCACTCCTAGTGGAAATCCTGTACTGAAGACCCTAAAAGCAACTCACACGGAGCAGGGTAAAAAATTATGTGGGGAAATCCTGACAAAGATTTGAATCTTGAGGTTTGTCTCCAGGAAGGTCACTCCCCAGAAGCTCGCTGTTTCTCGGCACGAGGGAGCTGGTGAATGTGATTTCTGACACAAACCTTTGTGGGAGTGATGCTATTAATGGGGAGAAACATGGGACGAGTAATTGGAATAACTTCTTCACAGGCAGTCCGAGTTGTGGGCTCCTTCCTTTTGAAACTGTTCCCAACTGCTCCTACAGGGGTGGTGTCTTAGAAACCACAGGCTCACATCATCGTGCCAGGTCTGGATGACTCAGAGTGACCTTTTCCTGGAGGGGAAAGGGGAAGGTCTGTTTGGCCTGATGAAATCCCACCCCTCTCATATACCTGGTGCCTCGAACGGGGAGGGTATTTTCACCAGTTACAACCCGATATTTGTTTTATTTTGAGTGGATGAGTAACCTCATTGATGATGTGCAGGCGTTTTACACCCTGAATTCCCATCTGGGCATCAGGACATTTCTCACCTTCCCAGGCACAAGGAAGGTCCTCAAGAAGAACCATTTTTGACCATTCTCCATAAATTTTTTTTAGCTTTACTTCCACAAATACTCTTTTGAATACAAAGATGACCACATAATTCTAATTTATTGCTAAAGATGAGGGCAGCAGTATTGGTTGCTTCTAAAATAACCTTTTTCCAAACAAAACCCACGGTGCAAGGTTTCAGTTGCTCAGTGAGCAGTGAGACTGCAGCGTTCCTGCTGGATTTCTGGCTCAGCACGGGGCTCCCAAGTGGAACAGAAGCTTCTCACGCACTGGGAATGTTCCCTGAGCTCTGGTATGTGTGGGTGATAAGGGACAGGCAGAGCTTCCTTCCTAATGAGCAGTAACAAGACCGGTATTTCCAATCATCTGCTCATTTTCAAGGGATCTCTGGATCCTGACTGCCTTTGAGATCTATATTGAGATGCGAGTGTTGCTGTGAAGTGGTGAGCAGGGCCCAGTGTACTGGGGCGTTGTAATGAGCAGAGGCAGTGACCATCCAGTCTTTACTCCTTTTGGCTAAAATCACAGTTCTGCCTTGAAATGAGGTGTGGAGACCCCACCAGAGACACCTGCTGACCAGATCTGGTGCAGAGCCATGGGCTGAGGGCTCCCTGTGGGTTTGAAGGCTGCACTGTCCTGTAGGTGCCCTGCAGTCCTCTATAACTGGAGCTTTGAGGTCCCCTGAGGCTGTTTTATGGCTGGGGGTTTTCTCAGGCCATTTCTTCATGTAGTAGTTTTTTCCAGATCTTTCCACGCTTTACCGTGGCTGATGGAGTTTCTAACAGAACGCAGTGACTTGCAGAAACCACGTCTGTTTGGAGATACCACTGCCCTGTAAGATCTTTTACAGCGTTTGTGTTCCTGGCAATGCTGTTGGATTTGAAACCTCCAGGTGAAAAGTTCCACGGCATTTCTGGGATTTGGGAACACTTGACCTGTTAATTTCAGGATGGATTTACAATCAAGGGTTCGCATCTTCAAAACTAAACACATGCCTGCAGGTGTGCTGAAATGGAGCCGCGCTGTTGGTGTCATTAGCCCAATATCCCTTCTGCCCAACACGGAGCTGCAGAGCACAGGATGGCTTTAAGCCAAATCCTCAAGTGTTTTCCCAAGGATGATCCTAAGCTGAAGTCCCGGCACATTTCCTCAAGCGGGAGCCACTGGCAGCAGATCCTTTGCAACACAGACAAAAACATGCTCACTCATTCTCCCCACTGAAATCCTCACCCCGGGTGTTTAAACTGATCCAAGGGAGAGAAATGGTCAATGGAGCAAACAGGAACAGAACTGGGAATTCATCTGGAGTCAGAGTGACCAGATGGCATCGCAGAGATGACCACATGGGAGGGATGGTGATGGTTTTATCTGTTGTTAAAGCAAACTCTATCAGCTCTTAAATCCCCCAATGAGCTCAGACATGCTGCTACAACCTTGCTTTCAGGAGTAACCTCACCTCCCTCACCATATTTATCAAATGAGCAGTCAGGCATTCAGAGAAGTACTTGCATGGTTTGAACTTGATGTCTTTTATTCCTCAGTCTCCTTTTCTGTTGGCCCTGACTGAGAAGCTGTTAAACCTGACAGAGTCCTGACGTATGCTACAGAAAGTTCTGTGTGAGCGGGTGCGATGATTGTAGTCTCCACTTCTCACTGCATAGAAATTATTTGAGATTTGAATCCTCTCTGAGAAGACTGTGGGGATGTGAGCACTTGGAATAACACACAGGTGGCCTTGGATTTCCCGTGGTGTCACTGGGTTTTTTTGCCTTTTTAATTGTTCCTTTTTCCTCAGGTGAATGAGATCTACCATGATGAGTCCCTGGGGGTCCACATCAATGTTGTGCTGGTTCGGATGATCATGCTGGGCTACGCGAAGGTGAGCAAACTCCTGAATCAGTTCTCCACCTTCATCTTCTTTGTAACTGCAGTCCTTGTGAATCCCGTGAAAGGCTGGGGAAACAGTACGGTACCAAGGAGCTGCTTCCAGAGGGTGGCTTCGGGGAATTACATCTGTTTAGCAGAAGCAGTCGTCTCATTTCCCCACACAGCCTGTGGTGTAACCACCTCCTATTTTCCCTTTGTGAGAGTTCTCACGCTCCTCTGCTTCTTACCTGGACAGGACTGATAACAGTGCATGGGTTTCACTGGTAAAATACACTTGGAGAGTTTTGAAAGAACTGTTTGGTTGGTTGGTTAAGATGAGAGGAGAGGGCTAATGCTGTCTGGGGTTTGTTAAAGACCACAGCTGTTCTGTTTAACTCAAGACGCTGGATTTGGACAAGCCAAAAGGCCAGCCTGATGTTTGCCTTGCAATTCCATTGACTGAGCTTGCAGGCAAAAGCCTCACAGAGCCAGATGTTCAGTGTGTGCTCATCAGTGCCCATTCACTGGCGCCCCAGCGCTCAGCCACTGTCCTCTGTGTGTGTGTGTTGCTCCCTCCCTCCACACCAGCTGTGAGTGTCACCGCGTGGTCGTTCATCTCAACCCAGTCGCGCTGTCACTGGCAGCCCAGGACGTGAGCAACATCCAACGGGAGAAACACAGATGTCCTTGTTTGGTCCTGACATTGGGCTGTGTGTTCCTCCTGTGTACCCAAAGGCAGATTTTGCCACAGGTGATGTGCACACTCATTAAACTGTCTCCAGCCCCCTCTAAAGATGCGCTGTCATACATCTGGGGTCACTGTTAAAGCACACATTTTCTCCTCTCACAGGAAAGGTGTCTGTCATGGCTTAGAGCTCTAGGGTATTAAGGAGAGAGAAATGGGGATCTGGGTGGTGCCCCAAGAAAATGCAAATTCGTCTGAATTTCCTACCTGTAGTGGCTCCTGGGTCTAACGTGTTGCTCTTTCAGTCCATCAGCTTGATCGAAAGAGGGAACCCCTCGAGAAGCCTGGAGAACGTTTGCCGCTGGGCATATCAGCAGCAGAAGTCGGACCCCAGTCACTCCGAGCACCACGACCATGCCATCTTCTTAACCAGGCAAGATTTTGGGCCTGCTGGTATGCAAGGTAATGCAGCTGTCCTGGAGCAAAGCTATCTGGACGCGGTCATTCTTGGCTGGCGCCTGCCAGAAAGAGGGAAATTAAAAAATGGCGGTGTTATACAATCCAGAGACATTAACAAACCTTCAGTCAGCAAATCCTTAGTGAAGTGTTCAGTTATAAAGGTGTTTTGGAACCTGTCCTGCTGAGAAAAGCATGCACGGCCATCCTACCTCTTCTGGCTTTGCAAAAGGTCCCTGGGGACAGCCTGGGGACAGATTTCTTTTATAGACACCTACCAGCTACTCTGATACCCACATGGATCTATGTGACTTGAGGAGCTGATGGCAATGGGAAGTAAATTCTCAAAGTGTGATTTGTGTCAGTGCAGATGAAGAACCGTCTGTGTGAGACCATGTTCTGGCTGCACCATTGGAGATCTCTTTGATACCCAAGTTCTCCTTCAGGTCTGGGCTGCCGTGCCTGGAGTGGAACTGGTTAGGTTGAGCTGTTTAGGAATTCCCTGTCTTCAGACAGATGTGAGCTTTGAGGAAAAGGGACACAGTGTGCACCAGGCAGCCTGAAGATCCCAGCCTGTAGCTCTGCCTTTAACGCAACAGAATCTTCTGTGTTGTTACACCCGTCCCTGGAGGTGTTCAAGGCCAGGTTGGAAGGGGTTATGAGCCCCTGATCCAGTGAGAGGTGTCCCTGCCCACAGCAGGGGATGGAACTGGATGGGCTTTGAGGTCCCTTCTGACCCAAACCATTCCATGATTCTATGATTTTGGTGAAGTGACACAGATGTCCATGGTGTCAGTCCCAGAGTTGTCAGAACCGTTACAGATGGAAAACTTGATAATCAAAAGAAAACAACCCCAGGTCGTAAGCTATTGGGTGTCTCATTTAAAATTAATGTAATGGGCAAAAGCATCATCGAGGCTTTCTGCCCACAGGCTACGCGCCCGTCACCGGAATGTGTCACCCTGTGCGCAGCTGCACCCTCAACCACGAGGACGGGTTTTCCTCTGCGTTTGTCGTTGCTCATGAAACCGGTCACGTGTAAGTCCAGCTTTTGCCATTAGACTGCCAGCAAAATGTGCTGCTGCCTCTCCTGCTCGCTTCTGGGGGTGATTTCAATGGTGTGTGAAAGTTGTCCTCGGTTTATATCCATCTCCTTGGAACGCATCTGTGGCTCAAGCAATGAGGATATACGTGGGGGAAGAAAGGAAAGGGAGGGAGAGTGGGAACTTGTATTCTCTAGGGTGAGCAAAAGGTCAGTAAGAAACCTGGAAGTCCCAGTCAGTGGTGACAGACACTGGTCAAGCACCCTTAGCTTGCTTTCTTCTCATTGAAAGTGCTGATTTGTTAGATTTGGTGCCTCTTCAAGCATGGTAAAATATTAAGTTGGGAGTAAGCGATGAAGCAGCGATCTCTGGCTGTGCAGGTGAACTGAGGTCAGGCTCTGAGGATCTGATCTTTAATCCTGCAGGCTACTTGTGGAGCTCAGTGTGAGGAGCTGAGCAGGTCACACACTGAGCTGTACCAGAGACACTCCTGGAGATGTGATGTGCTAACCATGTTAGCTCTTCGGAGATGCAACGTAGTTACTGTGTTACTGTGTGCATTTGATAAATCGCAGGATCATTCAAGTTGGAAAAGACCTTTAAGATCAAGTCCAACCATAAATCTGGCACTGCCAAGTCCACCACTAAACCATGTCCCTAAGAACCATGTCTTTCGAACCCCTCCAGGGATAGTGATTCCACCACTGCTCTGGGTGGCCTCCGCCAGTGCTTGACAGCCCTTTCAGTGAAGTAATTTTTCCTAATATCCAATCTAAACCTCCTTGGTGCAACTTGAGACCATTTCCTCTCATTGTATCACTTGTTACTTGGGAGAAGAGACCAGCACCTGCTGCACCACAGTCTCCTTTCAGGTATGAAAGTATACAAACATGAACAAATGTGGCAGAACCAACTGCTCCCCAGTGAGCAGAACTATTATTTTCCTTTATCCAGAACATCATCTGGTTAGTTCACTCCTGGTATTAACAAATAAAACAAAGGATGAATGAGAGAGTCTTTATGTTTTGGCTTCAAAAAGTCTGTTTGAAGCGCAGGTGGTATTCTGTAGAATGCAAAGAACCATTTCATGCTGCACAATTAGGAACTGTTCCTTCCCAGTCACTGTGCCGACTGAAGAGCGGAGCTGCCCGGGCCCTGACACCTCCTCTGTGTTACAGGCTGGGAATGGAGCACGACGGGCAGGGGAACCGCTGCGGGGACGAGACGGCGATGGGCAGCGTCATGGCTCCCCTGGTGCAGGCTGCCTTCCACCGCTACCACTGGTCCAGATGCAGTGGCCAGGAGCTCAAGAGATACATCCAGTAAGGACCTGCTTGCTCGGCATGGGTGGTTCTGTTAAGGGAAGCGGGAGTATCTGTGGTCCTGGGATGTGGGGCCGGGGTGCAAGAGGGCAGGGGGCAGAGGAAAAGCTATAACCCAAGAGCCAAGTTTCCCCGCTAAGGGCTGTGCTGGAAGCCCGCTGCATCCCCTGGGGACCAGCAGCAGCAGTGCCTCAGGCAGGCGTGAGAGTGTCCAGCCAGTGCTATCCCTGGGCTTCTGATTTCTCTAGGAGTTATGCTGTGAAACAGGCAGGATGGAGCCCTGAACTCAGGAAAGGAACTAGCAGACATTGTGGGAGAGCAGGTAGCACGCGTGTGTGTGTCTGACACAGGTAGAGAAGGAGAACAGCTCCCCACCTGCTGGCTCTGGTCTCCCTCTGTGTGTGTGCTGCTTCATCCAGATGTGTGTCTGGCTTTGTCTCTGTTGCAGATAGCAGGGTTTGCCAGTCAACGTGGAGTGAAAGCTTCATGAGTTGACCCACGTCTCCTGTAGAAGAAACACAAAGCATAAAATAGTAATTAATGGAGAACTTGAAGCTGGAAGGGAAATATCCTTGTGCAGGCCCACCCATGTCACTGGTTTAAGGCATCAGAGCAAACAGGAGTGAGAAAAAAAGAAGGCCTTATTCTTTGATGGTTGGACTTGATAATCTAAGGGGGTCTTTTCCAACCTTAATGACTATGATTCTTGCCCTTTGCATAGCAGGGTGTCTTCCCCATGAACAGGACAGATGTCTGGTAAGGCACCCTGTTCTCTACCTGCTCTCCTGTTCCACAGCTCCATGAAGTCAACGAGAAGATTCCCTCTCACTGCAGTGCGCTCTGTGTTAGGTCTTGTGTTAAGAATTGTACCCCAGGTGGAAGCACACTGAGATGCTGCCCTTTGGCACTGAGGAGAGTTTGTTTTCTCCCTCTGGTGCTGGGGAGATGCTAATGTCAACATATCACCAAGGCAGGGCAGGGCAGGGCTGGAGGTGCCTCCCCTAAATGGCTTTGCTGTTGGATCTCCCCCACCCAGTGCTCTGTGGTGTCCCAGGAGGCAGCGTTCCTACAGAAGGGACCATCTGGGCTTTGGGGTGAAAGCGCTATGGAAACAGGGAAAAAATCTGGTTGGAGAAAAGGAGCGTCACCTTACCTTGATCTTACTGACCAAAAAAGAAATCACGACATCTGCTGATGACCTCCTCTCCGTGTATCTTTCCACAGCTCTTATGACTGTCTTCTTGATGACCCTTTTGAACACGATTGGCCCAGACTTCCCGAACTGCCGGGCATCAACTACTCCATGGACGAGCAGTGCCGCTTCGACTTCGGTGTTGGCTACAAGATGTGCACAGCGGTACGTGCGAGGCACTGGCTGCAGGGAGAGAGGCTGCGTCAGCACCCTGGGGTCAGGCTGCAACACGCGCCTTTACTCCGAACTGCGGAGGGGTTAAACAGCTCTGTGGGCTCTCGAACAGGGACAGATCTCTATGGGATCTAAACAGATCTATACAGAGGAGGGAGATCTTTATGGGTGGACCCCCGCCTGCTGCATCAGTGGTTTAATGCATGAGCGGCTGGCAGCACAGCCCTCAGACACAGGCGTGTGCTACTGAGCCCAGGGAGGAAGGGGAGAAATCTAATTTTCCCCGCTTCTGGGTGTCTCCTTTCCCCTCCTCACCAGCTTGGGACCAGGGGATGCAGGGAGTCAGCACTGCCCTTTGCTTTCCGAGGATGCTGTAACCGTGTGTGTGAGATGAGCTAACTGGGTGTAGCTGTGTGTGTGAGAGGAGCTCACCGAGTGGGCTGAATCCTTATCAGTAATCTAATTCTGAGTTCTGTCTCATCAATGCTCTGCATTGCAGTTCCGAACCTTTGACCCCTGCAAGCAGCTGTGGTGCAGCCACCCAGACAACCCCTACTTCTGTAAAACAAAGAAAGGGCCTCCGCTCGACGGGACTGAATGCGCCCCAGGAAAAGTGAGTCTTGTTTTCACTGTGTTTGTATCCAACAAAACTCCCCACAGTTGCATTCAGGGGTTGAAGGGCCCAGGGAGAACAGGGATCACCCAACATCCCCTGGGAAGGGAAAAGGGGGAGCTGCATTTTCCCTCTGCGATACGCTGTGAGCTGTAATAGGTCTGCAGTAAGTTCTGGACACAGAAACACCAGCTGAGGTGTGACTCAGCCTCTTCTGTGGCCTTTTTGTGATGTTCTGGGGATCGTTTCCCATCTACAAGGTGTCAAAAGTGTCCCTTGGAACCCATGGCAGCAGATTGTGCCATTACTGCAGGACTGCTTCGTAGCGCTTGTGATCCAGACGTCCTGTGACCAAATGTCTGCACAGGGGTAGCATTAGCTCCTTATTTTCCCCTTTTAGTGTCCCCATTAGTGGGTGTCCTGCTGCTAATTCATGTTGAATTACGAAATTATACTCAAATAAATGTTTGTTTAGCAAATTCCATGTATTTTGGGATGTGGGAGAGCCACTTACACCGTCAGAGGATGGTATCACCCCCTGCCTGGTGACTGGCCCTCTGTTCCAGCCTGTTTGCATCCGTGTGATATTTGGCCAGAAAAGAAACAACTAATCCTCAGCAAAAGCTTTATCCTGCTTATATCTAGAATGTTAAAATTCCTTCAGAAAGGTGGTAGTGACTCAGACTTCCATGAAACAAGGACTTCAGTGAAGTGGAGGGTGGGACGTGATGAGCTCCACGTGTCTGCTCCTTGTTGAGCTCCAGCTCAGATCCAGCAGTGCTGGCTGCGCATTCCCAGAGCAGACTGACTGCCTTTGGAGAGGGATCAGGTACCCCGGGGCGCAGAGTACGCAGATCCTCAGGCCTTTGTCCACAGGGAACAGTCTGTTCTCTGAGATGTCCCGTCCCAGCCCATGAGTTCTTTCATTTCTCTCTGATGATACACTTGGGTTGGGTTTTGTTTCATCCTCATGCGTTGTCCTCACCTGGTCTCTCCCAGTGGTGCTACAAAGGCCACTGCATGTGGAAGAATGCCAACCAGCTGAAGCAGGATGGCAACTGGGGAGCCTGGACGAAATTTGGCTCGTGCTCACGGACCTGTGGAACAGGAGTTCGCTTCCGGACTCGCCAGTGCAACAATCCCATGTAAGTCTTATGGCTCGCTGGTAGCTTGGCTCACTGGGAATCATTAGAGTTGTCAGTTTAATTGGCATTTGCATTTTGGGTGGAGTCTGCCAGGATTCACATTCTGTTCAAGCCCCCTGAAATACAGGTTTGTGCAGGGAGATGGGATCATTTCAGGAGAATCTAGGAATTCCCAGAGGAAAGCCTGTGGCAACCGATCCCAGGGGTTTAGTTGGTGTGTGAGAGAGTGGAATGTGTGAGCTCAGCAAGCAGCAGGAGAAACGCAGATAATCTCTAATAGTGAAGAGACTGTTGGCAGGGTCTCTGCGCATGGGAAGTGCTGGGGTGGTACCTGTGCCGTGTGACAGCTCCGTTTCCATCTCTGTCACTTTATGCGCCTCTTTTGCAAAACTATTTCTTAAAACAGAGTGTGAAATTCAACCTGAGGCAGAAGAAAAAGGCTCTGAGCTAACGTGCGGAGGGTTTTAGAGTTCCCTGAATGTTTTCCCTCCACAGGCCCATTAATGGAGGAGAAGACTGTGCTGGTGTCAACTTTGAGTTCCAGCTTTGCAACACGGAGGAGTGCCTGAAACACTTTGAGGACTTCAGGGCACAGCAGTGTCAGCAGCGCAATTCCCACTTCGAGTACCAGAGCAGCAAGCACCACTGGCTGCCCTATGAGCACCCCGACTGTAAGTGCTGTTCCTGCCCTTTGTTAACGAACCTCCCAGAGCTTATGGGAGACAGCATTCACTGCACCGCGCTGCTGAGCTCTGCTCTCTGTTGTGGGACAGAGGGTGGAGAGCTGCTGGTGGGCCGTGCACAGCTCTTAGGAGGAGCTCTCCTTCCTATACAGGTTCCTCTGCCTCACTGTAAGGGTCAGGTTTGATCACGGCAGCTGGGAGCATTGACAGCATTTCTCTAATGGCTTTAAAAGCCCTCTTTAGCATTTTCCAAGTCCTTTATGGATCCCCCTGCCTCAGCCTGGTTCTGTCAGTCTCCACTGTGAACATGAGTCTAATAACCCTGGAGTGACCAGGACAACCTGAAGCACAATGACAGGTTCCCTGTCCACTGCAAGGTGTTGCGGAGGGGCTGACATTTCTTCCTCAGGTGTCTCCCACAACACTTATGGATGGCTGAGGAGTTGGAGTCAGACAGGAACCAGGAGATGTGTGTTCAGCTTGTGTTTGCAAAAGGGATAAGGAAATTTAACAGAGCCGAATCCTCTATGCTTTTCTCCTGGCTTTAGCACCATCCTCTCACAGACTCATTCTTCTGCTGTCATTTTTCTCCATCCCTGTGATTACATAACCTCAGGCCTGTTACCAGTTGGAGCAGAGCAGAAGCTGCTCTCAGAGCTGTCAAGAGCTCTGGCCTGGGAGGGACTGATCTTTGTGAGAATATCTCAGTGACAGATCCATAATGCACAGAAAAGCGAATTAGTAGGGTTTTCACCCCCCAGGTGTCTGCTAAAGGTCCTTCCTATCTCTGCCCTATTCCCTTCCCTCTTTCACTGGGATATATTTCCGGATTGCTGTTAATTTATGCATTAATTTATTCTCTACGCAGCTCATAAGAGATGTCACCTGTACTGCCAGTCCAGAGAGACCGGGGATGTCGCTTACATGAAGCAGCTGGCACACGATGGGACTCGCTGCTCCTACAAAGACCCTTACAGCATCTGTGTCCGTGGGGAGTGCGTGGTGAGTGCTGGTTTCCCAAGGCCAGTGCCCGAGCTGGGCTGTGGTACAGACCCACTCTGGTTACCATCAACCAGAACTTCTCAGGGCAGGGACAGACTTTGCACATGCTTCTAAATTAAATACTTGCAGCATCATATTCCTCGTAATTCCTTGAGATTTAGAGCAGCAGCAGGGACCTGCTCCATGGGAACGCTTCATATACCTTCAGCTGATCATTCCATTTGCCTTTTCTGCACCTGGTTTCATGTCTGGAAACAACTGTGTCTATTTTTCTGCCTGTCCCATCTGTTTCAGTCTTGAAGTACAGTGAATAGCAAAAATCACTTCCTATTTTTCACATGAAAATCATTATCCAGAACCAGATTTACAAGTAATTTGTGTTTGTTGGATGGCAATTTCTTCTAAACGTTAATTCTGCGATGGATTCCCACCACAACTAAACCTGACAAAGCCTTCTTTGTTCTTTTCACTCTTCCTTCTGCAGAAAGTGGGTTGTGACAAGGAGATTGGCTCCAACAAGGTTGAAGACAAGTGCGGCGTCTGTGGCGGGGATAACTCTCACTGCCGAACCGTGAAGGGGACCTTCACCCGCACCCCCAAAAAGTTTGGTAGGGATGGTGTTCTCGTGCACCCGGGGGTGGTTTCTGTTGTCTCTGGTGTTTCTGTCTGCCCTATGGCTTTCGCAGATGGGTCAGAAATGCAGAATGAGAACTGTGAGCTGGTGTGCATATGTAGTTCAGTCCACAGTAAGAAATGACGCCTGTAGAGCAGCTGTAGATCCAGCTCACCAAGAGCTTTCTCCAACGAACCTGGTTTCTGCTGTCCATACCCACACTTTGCAGTCCGTGTGGTGCCTGCACCCGTGGTCCCGCTCGCTCCCAGGGAGATGAACTGGGCATGGGAGAGGCCGAAAGACGCTGGCAGCCCCACCACAATCTGGCTCAGCGTTTCTGCCCGAGAACCACTGCAGTGTCTGGCAGGGTGACAGCACACGACAGTGTCTGCACTGCGTGGGCAGTGCCCAGCAAGCAATGCTAGAGTGGTGGGAGCTCAGTCAGGGGCGGCTGCTGTTAATGAGCCACTGTTTTGCAAGTGTTTATGGACATGTTTATGAAATGTTGATTGTTTTACAGTAACTCTGGCAACCTAGTCCTTAAAAAGACTAATTGACCTCTTCCAACAGGAAAACATTTAAGCAAGAGGTGCCAAAAAGAATTCAAGTTTCTGGAAAATGAAATCTGCAAGTATCTAACTTGACAATCACCTCCCTGAATTCCCACTGCTCTGGCTTTCATTGACTGAACAGTTGCTGGATGGGTCAAGTTCTGCTTTAAACACATTTGAACACATAGTGTGTTTTAGACTTTATGCTCGCAAAGCCCATCTGGCTGACCAGCACAGTCAATGAAACAGCAGGATTGGCTCCCATAGCACTAATTACACATGTTCTATTTAAGGGAAAACCAGAGGAGCGTTTACATTGCCCAAAGGAGCTCGCAATGTTTCCCTTTCTGAAACAAAGGAGTCTAAAAACACGCTGGGTAAGTTTCAAGTGCTTGCAGGAAGAGAGGCATCCATGGCAACTCCAGAGTTCCTCCTGCCGTCCCCAGCTCTGTCAGACATCCGTAGTGCCAAGGCAGGCAAAAGCTTCATGTTTCATATGCTCAAAAGCTGATTGATCAAGGAGGAGATTGGCAGACATTGTTTCTGCAGTCATTTGGCAGCCAGGATTGTGATTTTACATATTCTTAGCTCTTTTCTTAATTCTCCAAGGAGCTGTAGTATGTCCGGTGCATGGCAAAGTACCAACACATTCATTAGTCCCAGAGTCCCCAGGATGAAACAGAATTACTTAAAAGCTATGACTTGGTTTGCAATGCACAGATATTGAAACTCGTGTCGCATAGTGTGGCTGGATTACTGGGAGCATTGCAGAGCAGAGAATAAACCAGGGAGAAACTTACTCAACTCTTTAAAAAAAAGGATCTGCAGAGATTTAGCATCATTAAATCTCCAGTTGTTAAAGAGAAAACAATAGAATTGTGAAAATCCCGTGCACTCAGAGTGCTGATGATGCTCTTCTTTACAGCTCAATACCTGTGGACATCCCCCAGGAGGGGTTTTAGTCTTCCTAATGACAACTTAATGTTACACTAATTAGCTCTGGTTTGGACTGATAAATAATTGACATTTAGAATAAGAATCATTTTCTTTTTTGCTGTTGGCTGAGAGTTGAATTCAGCCCTGTCCCCTCAGCAGCAGCAACATAACGGCTGTGTTTGATGTTCACAGTTGTAACTTGTGTGGGTGAACTCCCAGCCAAGCCTTTTCCGATGGGTAGTGCCAATGCGCTCTGCACTGCGCCCACCCGGCTCCGCTCTCTGATGTCTCACCGTAAGCAGACACACTTCAGACATCAACATCTGCCATGACAGCAAGGAGACTCAAATCTAACAGCCTGGCTGATGAGTCATTGCGAAAAAATAATGAGGAGGACGTGTTTCCCCCCAGACGCTGAGGAGCATAGGAAACATATGTTTGCCTGAATTGTTAATTTGATACAGGTTGTAGCAGTGTCAAGTGACAAATAGATTTGTAATGGGTTTCTCTTTGCTCCCCAAAAGAGAAAGAACGTGAGAGGTCCCATCAAAGAGGTTACAAACCTATTTGTTCCATTGCTTTCTGGCACTGCTGCTCGGTTGGTGATGGATGCCCTCTTCTGCAAGAAGAAGCTGGATCCCTTAGAGCGCTCTAACCATGGCTATTACTTTTTCTCCCCATCTCTGCTCTCTCCTTGACCCCTACACATGCCAAAGGGTACCTTAAGATGTTTGACATCCCTCCTGGTGCTCGACATGTGTTTATCCAAGAAGACGAGGCTTCTCCTCACTTTCTTGGTAAGTGTTTCTCTCCTCAGGTTTGGCTTTGAGGCACGAGAAGCATGGGCAGTCATGCAGAGGAATCTGAGAAAGGAGATAACCAAAATTAAGTGTTTGGGGTCAATATGTGCATTCAAAATTGCATTATAAGGACTGAGCCCTGCAGCACAGGTTCAGCAAACATTTACTTCTCAGTTGAACTCTTTGAACTATTCAGCTGATCCCAGTTGCATGTTTACTAACCAAAGATGGTCACTGTTCACACTTAAAACAGGCACTACCAGGGTAAAAAATGTGTTCTACTATATGAATCAAATTCAGTATCTGGAATTGTTCTCGTTTGCTGCCGATTGTAAGCAACAGCTCTTGTACTGGGAAGGAGATGGGGAACTCGTGATGTATTTGCAGTCCATTTCATGTCAAATCTTTCTCACATAGGTCAACGTGGACAACATATGGTTGTCCATCAGTTTGTATCCTGCCATTTACCATTTCCTAAGGCCTAAGGGATTTTTAGCTCACAGTAGAGGACTGAGATCTTCCATGGGTCTTAATGGCCTTTGAGTCAGCTCCTCCTGTGCTGGGAAGAGCCTGGGTTGTAAACCCTGCAGGCAGAGCTGGAGGAGTTACTAAGGAAAGTAGGAATAGAAAAGAACTGTAAAAAGAACTGTCAAAGGGGGAAAACTTGGCTTTTGAGGTCCAGGACCTTCACTGTGCCCCAAGCGTAGCCCAAAAGTAACTTCCAGGGAATGAGAGCTTTGCTCTGGCAGCAGGCGGCTGTCACTGTGATCAGAGGAACTGGTCAGATTTCTGTGTGGGCTTTTTAATCATACACTGGAAATGTTATATAGAAGGAAAAACAAGAGTGCCATCTTTCCAATTTCTGCTACATTGGCTTCTAATTGGAGCTAGATAATAATAGTAATGAAGTGTGTAATAACGTGTGGTGCAGGAACCCAAACCCAAGTAGTTTCCCAGGGAGCCTCAGCTCTTTGCTCCCTGATTTTAGCATCTGGCACACACACACACACACAGAAGAACCTGAAATGTGATGAACAAGTTGGCATTGTCATAGTCGAGGGAAATAAGATGTGCACTGCTGAGGTGTCCCTTACACTGATGGGCATTCCCAGTAATATGCCAATAAGGAAGCTGAGTAATTGTGAAGATTCGACCCAAGGTCTTTGGGAACAAAGCTGGGCTGGGAAATGTGCACATGACATAAGAAGAGGTGCTTTGGCCTAGTTCTGTCTCTAATTCATGTGGGTAAGGGGGCACAAAACTGAAGGAAATATGCAAATGCATCTGTCACCAACCCGGCAGTTGGAGGCTGCATGAGATGGCCCTGGAGGGCGTTTCTTTGAGCCAGTGCGTCCGTAGCCCTTTCTCCTGTCAAGTTTCACCTAAGCCACCGTGATTGCTGCCGATGCAATTGGTGGGAGGCACAACCGGCCCTGTTTTCCATCCTTTCAGCCATTAAGAACCAGGCGACAGGACACTACATCCTGAACAGCAAAGGGGAGGAGGCCAGGTCCCGCTCCTTCATCGACCTGGGCGTGGAGTGGGAGTACAGCATAGAAGATGACATCGAAACCCTCCACACCGACGGGCCCTTGCACGATGCCGTGGTGGTGCTGGTAGGTGACCCTGCTCTTCAGTCTAGTACATGGTGTGGCCAGCCTAGAAATGGCTCTGTGTTGATCTTACTTAGTTCTAACTGTGAAGACAGAACCAGTTTTGTTTTCCCCAGGAGTTAATTAGCACCTTTCACTTTTCCCCAAAGAGCCAGGCCTCAGTTTCCTTACTTTGCAAAGGGATAAATAACAGCTCTGGGTTTGCACCGCTGCTTACCTTTGATTATTAATAGATCATTCCTCGGGAGAATGACACAAGATCCAGCCTGACGTACAAATACATCATTCACGAGGATTCAGTGCCAACCATCAACAGCAACAACGTCCTGCAGGAAGAAACAGACACCTTCGAGTGGGCGCTCAAAAGTTGGTCGCAGTGCTCCAAGCCCTGCGGTGGAGGTAAAGAGATGATGTAGCACCTGCTAGTAATGAATTATTTATTCAAATTACCAAAAGTGGAAGAGCGAAAGGTGGGGGAAGTGAATGCCTTAGGGATCTTGGCCTTCCTTTTATTTTTTAAAAGCAGTTTGTTATTTTGGGTGCCCAAGCTTAAAATATCTTAAGTGCCTGATTATTCACGAGTGCCTAGAAAGAAGTAGTCCTTTTTAGGTGTGTAAATTGGGTACACAAAGGCAGTTTGGAGGTATAGACGCAGGCATTTATGCTGCTGAGCCTTCACTGTACTTGTGGGATGGACACGTATGTGACTGACGCAAAGAATAGGGAATGCAGATGCCAAAGAAACTTGGAACTCTTACAAACAGCAGTCGAGCAGGTTCTGGTAGCAAAACCACTAAACTGAGACTTGGATTCAGTCCCAGGTCAGCCAGTGACTGGCTGTGTGGTGAGAAGGAGGTGATTGCTTCCCTCTCTGTGCTGTGGTTTGTGTGTAACACAGAGGTTAGGCTGAAAGGGTCATAACAGACCCTTCCGTCCTTCAGAACCTCTCGTTGTCATGTTATAAACACCATCCACAGAGCACTGGGCAGCAGCCTTGCGATCTCTGACCAAGATAAATAGTTTGTAGACTTTACCTGTCATGTAAAACCATTTAATAGGCCACAAAACTTAATTTAGACCGAAAATGCTATCAAGGACCTGTTTTTCCTGACTTTCCTGAACTCTTCTGCAGGGTTCCAGTACACCAAGTACGGGTGCCGCAGGAAGAGCGATAACAAAATGGTTCACCGCAGCTTCTGTGAAGCCAGCAAAAAGCCAAAGCCCATCCGCAGAATGTGCAATCTCCAGGAGTGCACGCGGCCTCTGTAAGTACAGTCGTGGAGAGAAGAAACTCCAAGGTGGCTCCTTGGGGTTGGTGTGCAAGTTAAGCCAAGGCAAACTCAGCAGGATGCCGACAGCTTTCCAGCCTGGAGTTTTGTGCTGTGGATGGTTTTCCTGTCTGTATAAACATGGTTACTGGTGTTATTGAGGGGTTTCATCACAAAGATATTGTCTATGAGGGCTGCCTGACTTGGCAGCAGTGTGGATATCAGGTAAAAGCCATATGGTATCTTATTCCTTTCTACTTCCCAGCTGGGCAGCAGAGGAGTGGGAATACTGCACCAAAACCTGCGGGAGTTCAGGGTTCCAGCTGCGCACAGTGCGGTGCGTTCAGCCCCTCCACGACGGAGCCAATCGCTCTGTGCACTTCAAGTACTGCAGCGGCGAGCGCCCCGAGAGCCGCCGGCCCTGCAACCGCCTGCCCTGCCCCGCACACTGGAAAGCCGGGCCCTGGTCCGAGGTAGGTGAGCTGTGGGCAGTGACCTGCCCTTGCTGACACCTCCACAGACAGGGCTGGGCTGAGCTGAGAGCTCTGCACTGCACGAACAGCTTTCCAAAACCCAGACTCTGCAGCAGATAATGCCTCCCAGCTCCCAGAGCTCTTCTGGCTTCTCCAGCAAGAAAAATACAATATGGGGTGCACAGTCCTGCAAAACAAATGCTGAAATTTAGGTTGGTTTTCTCTCAGTTTCCAATTTCCCTCCTCCCTGTGTCTGAGGACAGTGTAGCAAGGGTTGATATTATGACTTGGGAACAAACAGCTGAACCCTGCAGCTGACTCGGGGAACACTGAGATTTCTCTGCCCTTTGCATTGACAGGCTAACAGAGTTGGGGTTGTCCAGCCCGGAGAAGGCTGCAGGGAGATCTTAGAGCAGCCTCCCAGTACTGAAAGGGGCTCCAGGAAATCCGTGGAGGGGCTCTTGATCAGGGAGTGCAGGGATAGGATGAGGGGAATGGTTTGAAGTTGATAGAGGGGAGATTGAGATAAGATCCTGGGAAGAAATGTTTTCCTGTGAGGGTGGTGAGGCCCTGGCACAGGTTGCCCAGAGAAGTTGTGGCTGCCCCATCCCTGGAGGTGTTCAAGGCCAGCTTGGATGGGGCTTTGAACGCCCTGATCCAGAGGGAGGTGTCCCTACCCATGGCAGGGGGTGGAACTGGATAAGCTTTGAGGTCCCTTCTGACCCAAACCCTTGTGTGATTCTCTTTGTGTCCTACAGTCAAGATCAGGTAGTGGCTACAGGAGGAACAAGTAGCAAAACTGATAATATGCCCTAATAATTTAACATTACAGACAGCAAGAGGCAATAAAAATACCATCCTTCTCCTCTGCCTGTTTCCCCATAACAACCAGGTGTCTAGTACTAAAGTCCTCTCTCAGGACAAGCTGCTGCAATGTCTGGCCTGACCCGACAGCCAACCTGGGGCTCTTTCAGCCATGTTAATTTTTGTGCGTGGCTGTGAAAGCAAATGTCCTGACGTACCTGTGTCTGCCCCGCAGTGCTCCGTGACCTGTGGGGAGGGCACCGAGACCCGGCAGGTCACCTGCCGCGCTGGCGACCGCTGCGACGGGGAGAAGCCAGAGGCAGTGAGGGTTTGCAAACTCGCTCCTTGCAACGGTAAGAGAACATTTTATCACACGTGTGTGGGCGTGGGTGACAGTTCCTGTCACAGTGCAGGGAGCGCACTGCAGGGGAAAGCCCTTAGATTCCTTGCTGGAGTGAACTCCAGAGGGAAATAAAAGACATATCCATGAGGTCCAAATAAAAGCTAAGCTCCCTGTGTAGATGTGAGGGTTTCTAAGATGAGGCAGAGTGCATACACCAAACCTGTACTGTGTTTTTAAAGCTACTGTGCTGACGGCTG
Source organism: Dromococcyx pavoninus (assembly GCA_033558185.1). Classification (NCBI taxonomy): domain Eukaryota; kingdom Metazoa; phylum Chordata; class Aves; order Cuculiformes; family Neomorphidae; genus Dromococcyx; species Dromococcyx pavoninus. The sequence goes on from JAUMJL010001636.1 coordinate 215,607, forward strand.
GCAGCCACACCACACCGTTCATCTCTTCTCTGCCAGAAAACACACCTTTCCTTAGAGATTCTCCTGCTTTTCTCCAGCTGAAGGTGCCCTGTCATTTAGTCCATGACGTCACTGTTCACAGGTGATGGGTGCTTCCCACACAGCGGGGTCTCTCTTGTGAATGTGCCTGAAACTGGGGGTTCAAATGTGTTCCCCTACATTGCATTTGGAAAAATCTGAGCTAGAGGTGAAGGTTAATCAGTCCAAAGGAAACTCCGCTCGCCCTCTAAACCCCAGGATCAGTTTGACAACCCTGCCAATTGAGGAAATGAAGAAAAGATATATAAAATAGGCAACAGAGCATTAATAGGTGCCTGGGAATCTCATTGCTTTGTTCTCATAGAATTTTTTAACCATATTTTAATCTTTTTCAGACAACAGAGCGTTCTTCTTTCAGGTCCACGACCCTCTAAGATTTGAGGTGTATTTGGTTTTTAAATCCCTCCTGGCAGTCCCAACACTGATCACCAGCTGGTAGAAAAAACAGAGTAGGAGTTCTCCAAAGGCGCAGTTTGTGACTCTAATGGCTTCCCAAAAGCCTGGGAAAAGTCTCTGCTTCTGCTCTGATTTGTGACAGAACTCAGCCCAGAGAACAGTTGTGGGAGCAAGGAAGAGTCAAGAAGCGTGATATCCACTAGGTGGGAGCAGACCCCTGCCTGTGACTGTAGAAGTACAGGATTTTAAATCCTCTTTTTTCACTGCTGATACAAGAAGTATTTTCAAAATTGAAAAAAATAAGGGCAACATCTTGGCAAAACAATTCAGATAATTTTGATCTTGTGCTTTAAGCATCCCCTAAAGGATCTGTACTTTAATTGTGATCTTCTCGAACCCAGCATTAAGTCCCTACCTTTCAAAATGCAGCAGCATGCGATCCTTTCTCTCCACGTAAGAGTTACTCCATCTCTCCTGGGCTGTATCGGGTGGTCTTGACTAACGATTTACCACCTACACACAAGACTGCCTAGAGTTTAGCCTTTACTGGAGCTGTCCTGAACGCTTGCTACAATTGGGATTCCTTTTGTGCTGTGTGCAATGTCTTCCATTTCATGACAAAGCGTGTCTGCCCGCAGGAGCACCCCCAGCTCTTCCACTTGTCTCCGTGGAGCCAAGTCCCATAGTGTGACAAAATGAGGACACCTCCCATGAATATTTCACTTAAACTTTCTATGTCTCTGTGGTCAGAAGGGAGGCAGGAGATGGGATTTTATCCTGCAGGTCCTTAGTGATAATCAGAACAGCGCTCCTGGTGAGTGGAATGGTTTTGTGGACAACCTGTGTAAAACAGACCCACGAGAAGTCTTTATACGAGCTCTCCCGGCTTTGCAACACCAGATGAAGCAGAAAGCAGGGGTGGCGTTAAACACCAGTCCCTAAACACCAGCTTTCAATGGGAGTTCTCGGCAGGGCACTCTCAGCACACGGGGCACTTACAGTGACAGCGCTGTCTGAAACCTGATGTGAGCAGTTTGAGGTGATTTAAATTATATTCTGTGCCTCTTGTAAAGATCCCACGGGGAGCCACAACGCTTTCTTGTGTCTTCTGCTCTTAGCTACCGAGCAGCCAGTCACGAAGTATGAGAAGGAGAGCTTTTATGGTGAGCAGCAGCAGGACCCCAGTGCTCCTGTACGGAATAGGAAGTGGTTCCCTAGGTGGTGCAGAGTTAACCTAAAACATAAGAAAATGGAATTGTGTGAGTACACAGCTCCGCGGCTGTACCAATAGAACCTGCGGGGAGTAGAGAAGTACAGACCCAAATCTTTGCACTGTCACTTGAGTGGTGAAATCCAACCCATCACAAACTGATATCACAAGAATTAAGAGAGCAAAGGGCCAGATAAGATGCAGTCATCACCAAAAATCACTATTTGGTGCTTGAGGTGATCCTGTTTGCTTTGACCCCTGTACTGACACAAACCACAGTGTGCTAACAGGATGGCTGCTTAATTTTCCAGGTCAGGTGTTTTCATTGACACGGAAGCATAAGGATTGTTCTGTATACAATGCAAAGATTTGTGTTTCAGTAGCAGCTTCTCTAGTGTAGATGAATTATCAATATATCATTTCCCCTGCTGAATTCCTGCTGAAAATATCCTGCTAGTGCCTTCCTGAGCGCGGCTATTCCCATGTGGAGCTGCAGATGTAATGCTAGGCTTGTCAGGAACCAGACAAGCATCCACCCCAGGCAGCACTTTGGGATGAAGAGCAAGGGGTGGTTTCTATTACACACTGCAACCCTCTAATTTTCTATTTATACACAACCCCTCTGATGTCCCTGTGTACTTTTACCGATTTCAGGGGAATTAGGCTGATTTGCACTGGCGGAGAGGCTGGCTACAGGTAATCTTTTACAAGAGGACACCTTGGGTACCTGAGATCCTGTTGGATCCTTGGAGCAACCTGATCCAGTGAGAAGTGTCCCTGCCCATGGCAAGGGGTTGGAACTGGATGGACTTTGAGGTCCCTTCCCACCCAAACCATTCTGTGATTCTGTGAAAAACTTTATCCAACGATAATGTTTTATCTTAAGACATCACCTAAAAGGCCTTTTTGAGAGAGAGACTGCTTGGGATTAAGTTTCTTTAAGGGAGGACGTAATTGTTTTTAATGCTGTTGATTGATGACATCCTCAGGCTACACGGGAAGGTGACTTGGAGTGGGCAGAGCTATGTCTGGCTGGGAATTTGGGAGCTTTCTTAGGTGAGCACTGGAAATGGTTGCTTGTGGCTTTCTGCAAATACAAGTTGCCTTTCCACAACTCTTCAGTGTGCACAGAGCCAACAGTTTTCAAAGTGACCGCTGGTTTCTTTGGTGTCAAACTACGGTTACTTTTTAGGGGGAGTTCTCTTGTGGCTGAAGAATCTTGGGTTGTCTGTTGAGAGTAGCCCATTATCTGTGAAGGCAGGCAGAACTTCACCTGTGCCCATCCAGATGCGCTCGGGGCAATTCACTGGCTTTACAGACAGTGTTGTGTTTGTTTTGCAGATGAGCCCTGCATGGGAGACAAGTCAATCTTCTGTCAGATGGAAGTGCTTGCGCGCTACTGCTCCATCCCTGGCTACAACAAGCTGTGCTGTGAGTCCTGCAGCAGGCGCAGCAGCACCCTGCCGCCACCGTTCCTCACGGAAGCCACTGAAACTGAGGAGGCAGCGGTGTTTGACCAGAGCGACCTGCTGAGCGCTGTGGTGGCACCGACCCCTGCGGTGCCCCACCACACAGAGCTCCTGCCTGGGAGGAGTTCTCCGGGCAGGCCTCCCTTTGCAGAAGAGGACACAGATATGCACGGCTCCCTTTCCAACACCAAGCCCAAAGGTGCTGAATTTCCGCAGTGGAGAGCTCCCCAGGCAAGGAAGCCTTCGAGGCTGTTTGCTTTGCTGCACCAGTCGCCTGCCAACAGCAGCAGTCTCAGTCCTCATCCTGCCCTTGCGCTGGCAGCAGCTCTTCCTGCGGTGCCAGCAAACAACACCATGGCGGGTGCTCCTTCTCCACCGAGAACCTCAACGAGGAGTGAGAAACATGTTGAGAGGAGATGGCCTTCGGGGTCCTCCCCTGTGGAAAGATGAACCTGAGTGTCTTGTGGAGAACAGCCTCTGAGAGAGGCTTTGTTCGGCGCTTGGGGTTTAGCTTCCACACTTCCAGACACTGTGGTGCAAGCTGCAAGCAGGACACTGCAGGTCATCACCTCCTCTTCATGTAAATACAAAGAACGAGAAGTGCTGGTTCACTTCCCCGTCCCTCCCGTCCTCTCCCCACTCCCGGCCAGCGCGAGCGCGTCGGAGGAAAGCACCAAAGAATATCCCTCACAGCGAGCAGGAGTCGCTGAGGGCATTGGTCAGGCTCTGGTGCAGGAAGGGGCCTGGCCTCACCACCTTATCTTGGGTTTTAAACACTCCCGCGTAGCAAACGCCCCACCAAACGTTTACACGATACAGAGTACTTTTGCAATGGGATCCGTTAAGACTTGTTGTGCTAATTTATCTGTATTGTATGAGCAAGCTCGCAGCTCTTGTGTAAATACTGTACATTGCAGACACCAGTGTTATTTTTCCAAGTTCCGTGCTGTCAGTGTCTCCCTGCGCTGCGTTCCGGACAGTTGCTGGGTGCCTGCTGTTGCGCACTGCCTTACATACGTCCCAGGAGGTGACCCCTCAACAGCATTAGCAGAAAAGGAGGAGTTCCATTTTCATACGAGTTACAGGGGTTTGGGTATCAGCAATGGGATGCTTTCTTCTAAAACAGGGAAAAAAGTGGAAACCTAAAGGTATAAGGGTGCTTAGAACCACCTGCCCAGTGAAAGTTGGTTTAGAAACCTCAGTGTAATTCCAGCCAAGGGTTGGAAAACTGTTTTTCTGAGCCTGTGAAAGGAACGCAGCCAGGGCCGAGCAGGCACTGCTTTGGTTCAGGAGTGGCAGCACCATCCTGAGAGTCAGCCCAGAGTAGGAAACTGTGTATATGCTGTAAGTACTGTAACATGTCACATTTCCCAGGTGCTCTTTTTGGTATTTCTGAAGCTGGAAAAGCATCACCAGGGTAGAACTGGTGCTAATGAGGAATAGCTGTGGCAAGGCTTTAAATAGAAGTCTTGGATGTAAAGCATTGATGTAAAGGTGAGAGATATTTATTCTTCAGCGTGGTTCACCTCCAAACCTCCACAACCACACTGCATCTGACTGCAATAATGTCATTTATGTCAGTGACCATCTTGTTCACAGCCCACCCAACCACGCTCGCTCCTGTGTGTTGCTGTAAAGTACTTGTATATAGGATGGAGAACTAAAGATATTTATTAAAAGTTGATTTCTTGATAGTATTTTATGTACTAAATATTTACAGTAAGGGCAGTTGGCTGTTCTTCTTGCCAAGGTAAAATACAGCTGTAATTAGATACCTGCACACGCTATATCAGATGGATGGAACAGAAATCTAAGCTAATTAAATTACTGCAGCGAACTCATTGATCTTATTCTTTAAAAACAAAGTCTTACAACGGGTTTCATTACAGGCACCTTTAACGGCTAAATAGGTTATTAAAGGTTCACGTGCAATTTCTGCTTCCCCGTGCAAGCCCTCCTGAGCGACCCATTAAGAGAGCAGTGAGTGTGTATGTCTGGAATGCCATGAAGTGGATCAGGACTCCAAAGGTTAAATTCTAGAAGCATCTGTAGTGATGGTACAGAATCACTAGGAAGCAGAAAGGACTGTTGAAGTTCATGGGAATGTAGGCAGGTGATCCTGGTTGGGGAGGTACAGGGTCATGCTGCATCCTACATCATGATCTGTGCCTTCGACCCCGCCTCAAAAGAGCTACTGCTGTGAGGCTTCTGGAGGTCCAAGAAATCAGAGTTCATCAGACAGTACAGACAATCCCTGAGCCTCAGATAAGTGTGTGTTGCTCTGAAAGTTCCCACCAGTCACACTCTGGCTCCTCTCATCTTTCCCTGTACATGGCGTGGGTGTAGCTAATCCTGCACCTTTCTGGTTTCTGTTCCACCAAGCTATTCTCCTTCCCCCAGGTGGGCACTGCTGGTTGTACGGGGGGGGGCACAGCAATAAAAGCATTCACGTCACACCTCCTTCTCTGGTTTCATTCACATGGAGGGGCTGGTTGTGTCTGGTTTTTACAGAGCCACTGAGCCACCCTCACACCTCTGGAGCAAAAGCCAGCTCATGGCACAGATCCACGCTCCGGTTTCGCTGCCTAAGGTAGGTCCAGCAAAGCTGATCTGGATGCAGTTCTGATTGCCTGCTTTCAGGAAGAGTGGAACTTCTAGGGAGAAGCTAATCTTGTAAGAAAACAGGGAAGTCTTCATCTCAGAGGAACTCTGGGGTTTAACGTGGGGCTTAACCCAGTGTAGAGGAACTTCGGGGTTTAATCTGGCTTGGAAGAACCTTGCGGGTTTAAGGTGGTCTAGGGGAACTTTGGGGTTTAATCCAGTCTGGAGGAACTTTGGGATTTAACATGGTCTAGTGAAATTAAGGGTTTAAAGTGGTTTGGAGGAACTCTGGGGTTTAACCCGGCCTGGAGGAATTTCAGGGCATTATCCCAGTCAGGAGGAATTCTGGGCTGTAAGGCAGCAGAAGAGGTGGGGCAGCAGCTCTGGTG